>JAHWFO010010123.1:2550860-2621014 GCA_023313115.1 Rhysida immarginata
GTACAACAATAGGTATCAACAATGGTATCAGCACGCAATTCACAAACACACTGCATTAACCAACAATATATATCTCATGACTAACAATGAAAGGAAAAGTTTGTGCAAGTGTAATTATCCCGGGCAACGCCGGGTACCTCTTCTAGTTATATATATTTAACTTTAATTCATTTTTTTCTGTTCGAAATATTCTCTCCCGAAATTAATTTACGTGCGTAGATTAGATCAGAGAATCCATTTTTTTATTTTCTGTGGTCATAAACAGTTAAATTTAAAAAAAGCACTGTGAATTTACCGAAATATGACATTTTTCATATATTTTCAGGCTAAAATAGGAGGATTTTACGGAATATGACATTTTTCATATCTTTTCAAGCTAAATGTTTTTTCATTTCCGATTTAATATTATTTTCAATCTCGGGTTTCCCGTAGTTTTTTTGGGTATCCAGATTTTTTTCGGAGTTCCGAGCGGCAGGAGATATTATAGAAAGGAAGTGGCGACCTTCTGGCAAAATCACCTGGGAGCCAAATGTTCAGAAAACGCAATTTTAACTTTGAGTCCAAAAGTTAAAAAGAAATTTTTGCCCAAAGACTTTCTTCAGCAGTATTTTTTGTTTATTATGTTTTTACCAGGCTTTCTTATCCAATTTGATCTCGAAACTATGATAAAATAATCTTATAAATAAGTAAACTTTGAAATGACTTAAATGTGTATTTTAAACTGAATAATAGTAATTCACGAGAAGAAGGTGCTTTTTACCCAACTTACTTATTTCATCTCTAGTAATATGTAGAAATTAACAGATCCGTTTCAATATCGAAATATCATTTCACATTTTATGATATTTTGATAAACATTAACTTATTATTTCTTTGCTGCCAGTATTGTAAGTACCCACTGTTTTTAGTTGCTTTGCTGGACGGTGAAAATGAAATAGCGGCCAGTGTTCATATGGACAATCATATATGCCAAAAAGGTTCTTTTTTTGTTATGGAAACTCAGGTTTGAGGTTTTAAAAATCTAGATAATTGTAAATAGAATGTTCATAAAATCCGAATACAAAGTCTTATTTTCATTTATCAGAAAATGCACAATGTACTTTTGCGAAATGCACAAGAAATAAGAGAATTGCCGTTTTTCATCATACAGGTGTGTCAGACATTCGATAATGGTATTGTAACTGTTGATGGGTTTGATAGAGAAATATATACGTAATACATGAATCGTGAATTTATCGCTAATAATGAATATGAATATGAATACGTCCATATCTTAACGCTAATATGCCTTCCAGCTCATCGTGAATTTATCATAACATTTTTTGTGTTGATACCAACTTCTCCGTAAGTACCACCAATTTTGAAGTGAACTCTGTTGTTAAAAACTTCTAACACGTGCAGAATCTTCTTTCATGTGATGAGAAAAGCACAAAAAAATCTGAAATTTACGATATCTTGTAGCATATTAGCGTACGATAAGTATTAGCTAATTCATATTAGCACTTTAAGGAAATTTTATAATTTGTATCTTAAATTATGTGTGTAGATATTCATGTTTCATTCTGTATGTCTGAATTGCAAATTATATCTTAATAGTAGGACTACTGGTTGCTTTTAGCGAATCCAGCAAAGTATTCTCTTATCCCCGTTCACTTCATGTGCTATCATAGTAGATTATCTCTTTCACTTTAAAGATCCAATTTAGTTCTAAAAAAGACGTATGGTAATTTTTTAAAAGGATATGTTTTTTAGAAAACGCTAGAAGGCATGGATGGAGAAATATTATACAGAAGCAAAGCAATGTCAATCGAATAGATAAAGATGGCTCGGAGCTGCTTGAATACATTTAGTCCTTTCCAAGATTTAGACTAAATTTCCAGTTTTAAACGTTTCCTATAAGGCATTCCCAAACTTTTTAGATCTTCATATTTATAATTTTTCCATAGCGTGTGAGGTAATTTCTTTAAAATTAAGATTAATATACCAGAAATATTTTCTTCTGTGCTTTGCATTTTCTATATCTTCTTTTTTCAAAATGTCATTTTTCCATTTGTCTCGAAGCTATTGTCTTGGTTTTATCTCGCGTAAACACGAGCCGACATCATTAGCATCACATGATCTTTGTAGGAAATTTTCTTTCTGTTTTTTAATCTGAACTTTGAAGGAACGAATGGCATTAATTTGCCGTCCGTTTGTACGCTTTCCAACAATATCAATGTCCGTATTGAAGACATAGATACTCTATTTGAATAGGTCTGAAATAGTGAAACCAGTTCAGTGGGCTCTTCTATTTGACCAATTTATTGTTAAAAATTCGATTTTTACGACTTGTTTTCCGTAAAATATGTAAACAGATTTATCTATAATTTTTTTTATAGAGTAGAATGTTAAACACTCTCTATGCTTGCAAGATTATTTGTTTATTCTTTGTTGCTATTCGTGTTCGTTAAAATTACTTATTATTTGGGAACTGTCAATGGACATGCGTCATTTTCCGGAAGTTAACTGGTTACAGGAAGTTGAAATGATCTTTATCGTAATTATTTATTTCAGTCGCTTAACTTTTTTTTTTTGTTTTTGTTTTTTTTTAATATGGTACCTCATAGAGTTTAATTTGCTACTTCATAATAGCCTTAGATTGATTTTCTTCGGCTTTTGCAGGAGAGATTATAATGGTTGGTTTATTGGTTTGTTTCCGTTGCTAATATCACTAGCGCAAGTCGTGACAAGGAATAATTAATTAAAATGTCCAAAATTGTTTTTCGTTAATAAATTATGTCTAGGGTTGTTGGAACGGAATGGTCAAATCTTTTGACCCTGTAATTAATTTCTTAAATTTTTCTTGTACGTTTCTCTCTACAAATCCTTTGGGAATATCGCTTTTAAATAATTAATTAAATTCTACATATGCTTATTCCATGATGACCAGCGGGTTACTCATTAATTTCCACGGTTTCCTGAAATACCAGCTTCTAACAACTTTATAGTAATTAACGTTTCTATTCATCTCTCGTATTTGAGAGTTTCAATGAAACTTAACCGAGGGTAGTTTGCGTTATAGCGTTTGAAAGTTATAGGAAGTAAAACTCCTACGGTATAGCAGAGAAAAAAAGATTCTCTCTTCTTTCCTTCTTACGCTTCAAGTGCTCTCAAAATTGAATACTCTTTAGAACAGAAATAGCTTTCTCTCGAAACAAAGCTCTCCCGCTTTTCTTTGAATCCTCAGCTGACGGTATTAAGTTTAATTCTTTGTCGTATTTTTTTCATACCTCAACTTGTTGTTGTTTTAAGAATTTCGAATTATTGTTCGTCAGAACTTGTCATTCAATGAGATGATCTTTTGGATATGCTCTGAATATTTTTAAAGGACGATTCTTCGGTCACATACAACTTTATTTAAATCGAAAAATAAAACAAAAATTAATCATCATCATACAAAAATTATTTAATTTAATTTTATTTATATATGCATTGATGATGATTAATCTCGCGTTCGAGTATTAATTTACACTAGGAAACAAAACCATGCCTCAGTTGACGTCACCAAGATGATCATCCCACTAATAGAAACTGCGTTCGGAAGTTTCGTTTTTTCACACATTTAGGGTTCGAATTATAAAATTTTAAATATGCCACAATATTATTAATCTTTCGGAGCTAATGTATACTGATGAAATACCGTGGATAGTTATAATGAAGGGGGGAAAAAAACAAAAAAAAAAACAAAAAAACTCTTGTCCACACAGAAAAATTTTAATGCGCCGTATATGATTTCGGTCACCTGGTGCATTCCTTGCATTCCGCTGAATGATGGCCACAAGGTGACCGAAATGCGTATACGGTGAATTAAAATTTTTTTCTGGGTGGACCAGAGGTTTTTTCTTCCTTCGTTAGCGTATAATATTTAATATACTGGTCATTATAGTACATTATACAGTGTATGCAACATACAGTATATTAGTTTGCTTTTTTTTTTCAATTTTCCGTCCACTTTTCTGTCTCCAATAGCTAATGCGAAAGTGCATCCTCGAAATCAAGACGACAAAGTCATTGCGATCACGTTTCATTTACTAATTTTACAAATTCTCTCATCTTGCTGCCGGTTATTAATAATAATTGAATAATATAGACATCATGTTAAGTAAATTTGTAATATTAAAGGTGGAAAGTGAAATATAATTTCCACTTGTACAGCTTTTCAACAGCCACTGAATTCATCAAAGAATGTTTTATAAAGATCAAATGAATATTTATTACAGTACCTAATATATGAATATGTATTCTAATAATTTTGAAAAATAAAAATACCATAAAAATACATGTAATATTCTGTAATGTGTCCTTCCGGTCTTTGTTCAAATGTAAATAACCTTTTATTGTTGTTTTTTTTTTTAATAAACTACTGGCTGTAGCGTATTAAGGAACTTTTTGAAGAATCGGATGATATTGTATCGGATTTTGAAGGTTTTTAATTGTAAAAGGTTTTATTCAGGTGTTGCATTTTTAAAAATATAAAAAAGAGGTTTTCTGTATATTCGTGTATATTTTATTTTTAATAATTCAGTAACGAGTCAAAAATTGGGGATCGCATTATAGAGGAGAATATAATTCTTATTGGTTTTCTTAGTTTTGAAAGTGGGACTCGCTTTATATAGGAATAAATACAATATATATGGTATGTTTTTTCTTTGTTTTTTCTCATTAAAATGTTTATATAAACTGCTTCATTATATTTGCAATCTAAATCCCAGTGCCATTTATTAGGAATATGAAAAGTAACGGAAGAATGGGGCTATTGCAATATTTATTGATTTTGCGATGTTCGTCTGTCCCCTTTATATTTTTTAACATCCTTTAATATAAAAGGATAAATATTCAGCCTGCCTCGGCCCACTGCAGGACATAGGCCTCTCCCACGGCGGCGGGGGGGGGGGTATTTGGTCTAATCTCCCACGCTGACCAGACAAGTTGGGAGATGCATTTTTGAGCTTCTGCCAGCTTTTTACGAATGCTACATCCGGGACCGACGGCTTAACGTGCCCTCCGACGCACGGGGGGAGGGGTAAGAACTCGGTTCACTAAATGGTCACCCATCCAGTTACTAGCCGTGCTAGGCGATGCTTAATTTCCAGAGGTGGCTTGCTCTGCGAAAGCCCCCTAGCCCGTGGCGCCCCCTTTCCTTTGATATAGATGGTTTAAATTGGATACATAGATTGCTATGGGTACACGTATAGCTTCACTAATCAGTTTAATTTGGATTAGTCCGCTGGGGTTGGAGTTAGAGGGGTCCATCTGTACAAAAAGGGCAAGATCCTCTAGGCAAGATCTATATTATGAAGTCTGGGCTGGATTGCCTCAGTGGGATCAGATTTGTGGGGGTAGCGATCACGTGGCCTTTTGAAACTTAGCGTTTTTCAAATGGCAACACATGGCAAGTGGTATGTAATTCGATCAGGAATGATGAGAAACAAAAGAAAATAAGAGTTCTTATCCATCCTCTCGAAAAAATCAATTTTTGGGGGTTAAAAAGTGGAAGTATAAGAAGTAAAAAAAAAATAAAGAGGATAAAAAGTAAGGGATTTTTTAACCCATTTTTTTACCCTTTCTTTATCTCCCATTTTTAACCCCATTTTTACCCCTACATTACCCCGAAGGCTCCACTTCGTAAGCCTTCTTAAAGGATCCAATTTTCTTGTGCTCAGCACTTGCGCAATTCTCCTATACTCTTCTTGTGGGGAATTAATTTTTTGTTATAAACGTGTGTGGCCAGTATCATATCTCGAAAAAAAACTATTTTTTATTATTCGCAATGCAACCCGATTATTGCATCATTTACGGATGCAGCCCCATAAAAAAAAATACAGCGTTTGAGAAAATCCTATTATTATACTCTTTTTGGAGTTATCAGAGATTTTTCATTGTAAGGCTATTAAACGTTCATTTGTATTGAGGAGATTCTCGCTTTCCAATTATGAAAAACCCAAGCATAATAATTTTTTAGTTATGTTGTTGCATAGATTGGTAAAGAACTCTTACAAATCCCTGCAATAAAAGTTAAAATAGGTTGGTAAAGAACTGAATTTTTGACTGTCAGAGCTGGTCGATAATTTTTGACTATCTGCCTTTCTGCTGGATACCTAATTTTACATTGCAGCCTTGTAAATCGTATTTTTTACAAATTTATAAAAATACCATTTAGACAAATGCAGTTTCTTTTAAACATCATTTAGGGGATCGAATAGCGTGTATCCTTTTTAACTGTGATCATTTTTCTCAATTTTATTCTTTAATTAAATGGTGAAACTCTTTATCTGATATCTATAATCCTCTTCCTCTATAAACATTTTTAAAATAAATATTTTTTTGTGATGATGAAACAAATATTTGGGTCTAAATTTGGTGCGCTTAAAAGAGATTTTCTCTCTGGCTGATGTGTTTGTGTTTATTTTTCTAACTGGTTTTATTTTTTTAATGGGTTAACAGGTTACGATGGCCCTCTTCAGTATTCTATGTCGGGAGGCAATCCGGATGCGATGCCGGCTGTTCAGGTGGTTTCCTCCATCGACCCAACAGCCACCTTTGAAGACGAAGAGACACTTCCGCCCTCTCAAGTTGCTAATAAAACATCAGGTGAGGCCTCTTGAAACATCAATAATCGCCTATTCTTCCATCTCCCTCTCTCTCTCTTTCTTTCGTTTTTTTTATGGAAGAAAGAAAAAAGTTTTTGTGCTTTGTTGGTTTTTTTCTATATTTTCTTTCTTCTCTGTTTACTTTTGATTTAAAATTTGTTATCTTTAAGAATTTAAACATTGATTTTACCTTTTTAAAATGGGGAACAATTTCTAAGACACGAAATAAAAATTTAATCTGTGGTAATGCAGAAATTACCAAGTATGATTAATGGAAATGTAAACCAAACGCTTTTAACTCTTGTTCACAAGCTTTATTGGTTTAAGCGAGCTGCTGTCAAGGTTAACTGAAATAATTTTGTTTGCTTTCAGCACAATTAAATTTTGGGTGCTTTGGCAATAACTGTGGAAAGCCTAACATCCATTACTTTAAACGGGATGAAGGAAATAATGTAGAAGTTGGATTGTCAAACATTTCTTTTAATCCGAATGAAACTGCGACAAAGTTGAGCTTGTAGAATATTGAAAATCTACCTTGTATGCCGGCGTATAAAGTTGTCGCGATATAAGAGGACTCTTCAAATCATGCTAATTTTTAAGGTTATAGTTAAGTCTTTGGTTCAAACCACCGAAAGACGGTGAGGAGACATTAATTAAAATATCTTTTACTATCCAATCACGAATTATCTTTTCTGTTTCACTATAATGTCTTGCAGCGCTGCAGTCATTATGTTACTACTTTCAATATGAAGCTTACTTTGTGTTAACATCTTTTAGTTGGCGAGGCTATGTTGCAGTCTTTTGAGAAATGGATTTTAATAATGTTACTTTGGAAAATGCTAGTAATAAAGCGAGAACGTGCGTGCTATGTTGTCGTGCAAGTGGTGATTAATTTATTTATTATTGGCAGACGATTCGTCAGCCAATCAGTTTATTGTATTATGTCAGATTGCTGTATAACATTAATTTACCAATGCAGTATCATTTTTTTTAATTCCGATAGCATAACATTATCTGCCTGACTAGACCCTTCTAGCGGCCGTTCTGGTAATCAGATTTTGACGAAACTTGAGATATATGTTTTATAGACCATGGGGAAGAGAATTTTGCAATAAAAAAAATTAGTTCACATTTTGACCGCTACGTCAAAATATGGCGCATGAATAATAACAAAAACAAGTTAGAAGCAGAGAAATTTATAAAATCAGAGCATTTGTTCAATGTGCATTCCATTTGTGTCAGTGACATGTTCAAAGCGCATTATTGCATGTTCCACAGTAGAGCGAAGGGTTTCCTGAGGAATTGCAGTGATATGGCGTGTTATGCTTGCTTTCAATTCAGGGACAGTCCGTATTCTTCCTCCATAGACATTATCTTTCAAATATCCCCACAACCAGAAGTCACAAGGGTTTAAGTCCGGTGATCGAGGAGGCCATGCAGTTGGAAAAGTTACAGCAGCAGCAACGTCTTCCACAGTTTCATTTGCAATTCGCTTCCGTCCTCTCCCTGGCAGCACACCCAACTCACCACTTTCTTCAAATTTCTTAATCATCTTTTTTAAACCATTAATGGACATAGGCCCATTTCGCAAGTTTTTCAAACGTCGATATTCTCTTAGTGCAGCAGAAGCATTATTGCAATTCGATCCTTTTTTAGCTAAAGCCATCATGAAGAATGACTACATTTAATTTCACTGTCATTTTAAAGCTTTTCTAATTTTACATCTCATTTGCATAACGTCTCTGATTGAGTAAAACCTCTCAGATAGTTTCTTACATGTCCAGCGCCATATTTTGACATAGCGATCAAAATGTGAACTAATTTTTTTTTTTTTTTGCAAAATTCTCTTTCCCATGGTCTGTATAACATATATCTCAAGTTTCGTCAAAATCTGATTACCAGAACGGCCGCTAGAAGGGTCTAAATGGTGTCACTTTAATTATAACCGCCCTGTATTATTCATGATACATTTTGCTTTTTTTAAATCTCAAAGAGGTCATTACTAACTATCACGAAATGGAGTGATCACAAGAATTTAAGTGTTTAGCGACTGTATTTTGTTCACCCTGTATTTTGTATTATATCCAGACTAGTTTTTAATTTTCTGGCTATAATGCAGTGAAAAGTAAAACAAATAATAATTTTGCAAAATTGCTCTCTTAATATTTGAACCTTTCTCTGATTATACTTGAACTGTTATTTATTTTTTAAGAGTATAATTCTGTTTTAAATTTATTAATAATAAAAGGCAATAAAGTTTAATAAACACACAATTGAATTTTATTTTTGATATGTTGTCATTCATTATAGATTTTATCACTTTGTAAATAAGAGTTAACAGGAAAATAAGCTTGGAGCCAAAAACAGCAGTGGCGCCATCATGTGGTGGAACATAGAGAACTACGGAGTTTCACTACTTCCCCTTCTATGACTATGGCTTCACTTTGGTATAATGGCTAGAAGGGGCGATGTTAATAGCCACTATAACTTTTGTAGCGATGTTAATTTAGGATTCGTAATCTACCTTTAATATAGTCATTGGCCGCTACTATCTCGCAATGAAATACATTCATTTGTATATTCAAACTATTTAACAAAGAAGCGTTCAAGAACTCTCAAAGTGACTAAATTTTTATCCGGTGTGCTTAGTTAGAAATTTGGCCGAATTAGAGAAGTGCTAAAATGGGATAATCAACTTGTATTTGCGTCAAGATTCATTTGGTTTATACGACAAATTAATTTTTAATATACGAAATGGAGTCGAGCTACAGTTAGAAAATGGGAATTATTAGAACAAGGAACGAATCTTAACAAAACGGATATCATTTCTCAATGTACTCCCTGTCCTTTTCAATGCACTTCTTCTAGCTGCCTGGAAGTGCTTGTCTTTCTAACAGAATTAAAGATTTTGTCTTTCCTCGTAACCACTTGTACGCCGCTTGAATTTTCCAAATCAGTTGTAAAGTTTACACAAAAGGCCATCACCGTACAATTGGGATATCTGCATAGAGGATATCTTACTTCTCGACTTTATCATATAAGAAACGGGTGACACTGGCCGCCTTTCTTTGAACAAATCTTTTTTTCTTCCATTTTCGAAGCTGCCGCGTTCTCGTTTTTACGTTAGTGAAGGCGTGAGTCGAGACCAAGCACTCACCAGAGAGCGCACAACACAGTGGCGGTGCAATATTCAGACTCCTTATTAATGGTCTCATTTAATATGGATTTTACTGGAGCTTGACTCCCTCTCGTACATTAATTTTTAATGTTTTTAAGGTTTTTAACTGTAACTGCGCGATTAATATACAACACTTCACACATTTAGCGAAGAAAAACGTTTATCGTGGATATGTAAACTTTTATGTTTTTATTGGAAATTTTAAAGGAAATTTCGACGAAATCTTTTATTTTTATTAATTTTTTGGTTGAATTTAATAACGAGATTAAAGTGCTTTGAATATTCTTTACAATGGAACAGAATTCCGCCTCATTTTATTTATTTACAGGTCGAACTCGTTATAACGAATTCGCATATTTTTCAAACCCCAATTTTTTCTCCATAAAACTCCTGTTAAAGAGTTTGGCTACTGCGAACCCCAGTAGAACGAAAATTGCTTATCGCGAAATCAGCTTTGCAAAATTTCAATTTTTTTCTATCGCTTATAACGAAATTTGAAATTTTATATTGAGTAAATAAAATACAGTAAATAAAAACCCCGTTACAACGTACCTCACTTTAACGTACATTTCAGAATAACGTACTAATTTTACATCCCCTTGGTTAAATTATCCCTTCAGTACAACGTACATCGTTCACATGTCTTGCACTGATTGGTCAATGCAGCCCATGCGAAAGTTGCAAATGGGCCAATGGGCTAATTAAGCCGAGTTCATTTCATTGATTGGTCAGTATAGCATATATAAACCCGGGAATCTCTGCATACTACTCAGTCTAGCATGTTCGATTGTCGATTGTTGCATGCTACTCAGTCGGGATCCAATGATGGAACAAAAACAAAATGAAATTCATAGCGATCAGGAAGACGAAGATGAAAATAGCCATTTAGAACCAGAGGTAACGCCCGTTTCAACTTTGGTAGCAATGGAGGCTATAAAAAGCTTACGAAACTATTTTGCATAGCATAGCGGTGCACCAGAAACATTTAACTTCACAATGTCAGATATGGAGGACTTTTTGGGGAGGCAAGTTGTAGAAAGAAAGCAGACTGCCATTACAGATTTTTAAAAAAAAATTAATGTAATATTACATAGTGTATATGCTATAGTGTATTTGTAATGAATAAAATAAAATGCATTCATGTATTCTTATGTTTTTCTATTATTATATGCATTTTTCACAAGCCCCCCCCCCCCAGTTTCAGTATAACGTACACCTCAGAATAACGTACAAATTTCCAGGTCCCTTGAAGTACGTTGTAACGGGGTTTTACTGTACTTGCTAATGTTGGTTTTGGTTTGTTAAAGGATAAAGTGCCACGTGCAAACTCTGGTTTTTATCGTCCCACTTGGAACGAAGATTCTCAAAATCTCGCCATCTTGTTTCGAGCTGTAGAAAGCTAGATCAGGTGTGAATAAAAAAAAAATCTCGGGTTTCATACTAATTTCACGTTTGACAAGTGTTTCACGTTTTATGATATGACAACCCCTTAGCAAAGGTATATGTGACAGTCATTTTCAGCTGAGACCATGGTAAATAAACTACTATACTAGCATTATCCTTGGACACAAAAACACTTACTTTGAAGGATGTTAGAGAGTCAGGGATGAAGAAATAATTTATAAATGGCATGCGAAAAAATGCTTCTAATTTTTATAACATATATAAATTTTTTATAAGTTAGAACTTGTAATGAAAAATTTTGTTCTAACTTAACGAAAAGTTTTTGTACATGCATTATCAAGGAGTTCGTTGTAACAGAGTTCGACCTGTATTTATTTGTTCTCCAATCTACTCAGTAAATGAAAAATGTAGCAAATTTAATTTAGATCCCTTATTCTATAAAATGGCTAGTTTTTTTATAACCCACGTAGATTGTTGAGTATCAGAAGTTTGCAGCACTGATAAAATTTCCTCTTTTCTTATCATCTCATACAATGAAAGTTTAATTACCTATCTTCATGCGGTTTGGCCTTTCATCTTTCACTTTTTTAATATTTATTTTTGATGAATCACCTTTATTATTGATCGCTAACCTGATAAAAACGTGGTTTAAATCGCGATTGACGCTGCCAATTAAATTGAGACCTGTTTCCTCATTTCTTTATCACCATCCTTCTCAATAACTATGAGGTTGAAGGAAAAAACCAAGTGATCTTGAACTTCATCACTTTGCTGGTGTAAAATATTGTTCTCGCTCCTAAAACACCCCTATAAAAAAAGGAAATTTAAATTTTTTAGGCAACTGTTCATGAAAAAATTTCTAAGTGGATTTCGTCTAGGTGGCTATTAAATCACGCGTAATGGTATCACGGTAATGGTAAATCTGCGAAACTCGTTACTACCACGTGCTATACAGGGTGGTCCATTTAAGTGTAGACATGGAAATATCTCGAAAACAAAGCATTGTACGAAAAATTGTCCAAAATCAAAAGTGAATTACATCGCGGGGGAAATTCATTAGCCAAAAAATTAGCCCGCCTCCCCACCTTGTGAGAAGGGGGTGGTAACTTTGAAATGTTAAATAGGAATCCCTATTTTTAATGGTATATTCAGGTTCTACACAATATTCGAGAAAAGTATTTTTCTTGGTGTTTTTTCAGTTGATCCAACCGTTTACGAGATAGAGGTCCTGAAAGTGTGGAACACTTAAAATTTTGAACCCACTTTTATCGATGAAGACAAAGACGTAGAGAGTGGGTCTTACAGACATTCCTGTTCTACTTTTTAAATGCTCTTTAAGAATCCGAAGTCAGAATTTCAAAAATCCATTATTTTTCAATACACACACACAGACTCTGTCTCCATAGGACTGCTGTCCCCAAGACTTTTCTTGTGCACTAAAAAATTTTGATTTTTTTTTAAATTCTGACTTCGGATTCTTAAAGACCATCAAAAAGTGGAATAGGAATGTCTGCAAGACCCACCCTCTATCTCTTTGTCTTCATCGATAAAATTGGGTTCAAAACTTTAAAAGTTCCACACTTTCAGGGCCTGTATCTCCTAACCGGTTGAATCAACAAGGAGGGGAGAGTGCTAATTTTTGGCTAACGAATTTCTCCCGCGAAGTAATTCACTTTTTAATTTGGACACTTTTTCATACAATGCTTTGTTTTCGAGATCTTTCCATGTCTACACTTAAAAGGACCACCCTGCATATCGGCCAGTTATAGATTCATTTTGTCGATAATAGTTGAGAAAATTTGTTTTATGAAATTGCGAATGATCTGATGTTATTTTTAAATAAAATTTAAGTCATTATAAAATTTATAGTGGAAATGGATGGAGAACTGGTGAGCTCCTGAAGTGGAATGGTAGCGGCCTCTGACGGAAAAAGGAGTTAATCATTGTGATATCTCTTTACAGTAAGATAAAGATTTTAAGGAATGCTAACATTGACGTTTTCCTTGATTGTTGACGTGAAATGAATTTCTAATAATGCGTTCATGCGCTTAATAATTCGTTATAATATTCTCCTCTAGAAGGCGATCTCTTATTTAAATGGTTTTCATCTTCACGATAATAGTGTTATGATATCCTTGTATGTTTAGAGAATGAAGGAATTTAATAAAAATTTTAAACTGTTATAAATCACGGTAGAGCATGATTCAGAGCATTGAGATTTGTACGTGTTGCTATTTTCGGTTGTTATGTGTTGCTGTAATTATTTGCTCAGTATATACGTATTTATGTAAGGGATTTAAAAAATTTTTTTATTTATAAAAACGTTTATCAATGAAAATTATGCTTTTAAATGTTTTTATTTTATCCTTACTTTAGTATTGAGCATTGGGAGTAAACTGAAAACAATCGATAACGTTGTTGTTTGTGACGTGCTGCCGTCTGTCGTCGCAACTTAAATCTATGGGAGTGGAATTGAAGAAACGATTTTATTTTGAGTATCTTAAGGATTGATGAATATATAAATATGAAAAATGATAAAAAATGTATTTTATAAGGCAGTCGTGTGATGTTATTAATAATTAAATTTATTTTATTGACGACACTTTGAAAATGCGATGTATTTGGTTTCAACTTGGGTGTTCACATTTCGTTTAATGAGGAACGGTGAAGATGAATGAAATTCCTCGTTGGAAGTGTCACCGGCGAGCTTTGAAAATTAAATTCCTTAACGGGGCTTTTGTTCAAGTTGAGGTTTTTGCTGATGACGGTGTGCTTTCTCACGCAACACTGCCACCTCCTTCCCTCCCTCTTTGCCGTTTATTATAGAACAAAGCCTAAGCCATTTCTCCCTCGTTATTGGTTTACAAATGGGGGACTAGGTTGGGATCGCGTATCGACCATTCTGTTTGCGGTAAGAACATTAGCTTCGAGGCAGTTTTAGCTTTTATTTTTTATATTGTTCTAAATCTCTCTCTCTCTTTTTTAAATTATACTGAAATCAGTATTCTATTAACATATCTTGAGATATATCCCAGGAGTAACTCCTTAGCTTTGCTATTTCAGTAAAAACAGAAGTACGGAATTGTTATACATCTCCGAAATTTTTGTAAAGTTTTATAAATCTTTGGCAAAAAAAAAGAATGAAATTGTTAAGAAAGTTGGTACTTTGAATATACATATAGAACAAAAGAAAAAAATGCCTTTGAGTAAAAGTGAATGATTTATTGGACAGGAAGCGTTATATTAAGTGAGCACATCTATATGGCATTTTCTACCTTTGGCCATATAGATGCTCTTAAATGACTTGTCAGGATGGTGGTTTTGAAGAATATCGTGCCAATGACTTCCTATTGGTTCCCGGTATTAATTAGCCAACATTCTGGTTGATCGCAGGCGACACCCCATCACATCCTGAATGTTATAAACAGGAGAGAGATCGGGCTATCTGGCTGGTCAAAGTTAGCTCAGGCAAACACGGAGACAATCTATGGAGAGGTGTGTCTTATGTGGTCGGGCGTTATCTGGTTGACAAATAATATTGTCCTCAATATAACCGTTTTCTGTGAGGGAAGAAGGGCTACGGCGGCCAAACGAAAAGACCATAACACTTTTGTTGGGCAATATTTAGAGTGGGGTCCTGTTCTGATTTATCTGTGAAATTTTGATAATTTGCGAAAGGCATGTGCATATGATGTTTCGGTTACGATTATTTTTTCGAGATGCGTTGCTATTTTTTGTTCTCATAGATTATATATTGAAAGACATCCGGAAAACCATAGCATAGTCCATAACAGCCAAAACTGTGGTCACTAGGATACCACCAACAGAAGAAGGAAACCACTATTCCACATAATTAAAATGTCTTTTGACCTCTTTTAACCTAGTCTTATGTTGCATTCTATTGTCTGAGGAAAAAAATTCGAAGGAAATTAGAATTTAGAGAATAAAAGGAGGATTTACTAAACTTGAATCATGACAGTAGAAACACAATTGATAAGATAATACGAATGTAATCCTGTAGAACAAGATAAGTCCCGGAAGTTGATTTTGTTCCATGCAAAACTCCTTCATTGGGTATGGGAGTTCTAGAAAATCTTTATGGTTGGAGAAATCGCATTGGGTGAATTACTAGGGCTTATGGGCTTAAAGAGCTTAGAGTAGGGGTCCGGGTTAACCACAGACGCCAATGCTCGGATAAAAGGTAATCTTGATTTTCTGTTGAACTTAAACGATAAAAGCAGTAGGGTAAAAACGAGGTTTAAAGGATGCAGTAATGGGTCATTTAAAGTGACGGATGTGTGCTAAAGTTATATTCGAGTCAGACTAGGAATATTAACCGTGAAAAAGGACGCATAAATAAAACCAATAAAACTAATGATATTTGACATTTAATAAAATGAAACAAAATGTATTCCTGGAAGGTTTACAAACTCGCTTGACTTTGTTGAGGTAAATGAGAAAATCTGCTTTTGTCGAAAGCGACGTCAACCTGTCAAATTGTTAATCATGCCTCCGCGAAAATGCATTAGTTGTATTAATTTGCTTCTCTAAAGTTTCATATTTTGTTTGAAAACTTCACCTAATGGTTATTGAAAAAGCTTTTTAAAAATCGCGCATTCCCCGTTTCCTAATTAGAAAGGAAGTGGGTTTTAATTTGATCTATCATTTTAAGTGAACGCTATCCATTAAGAGGATAGCAATAGATAATCAATACTTGAGAAAGCCTTTGCTGCCACTTAGGCTGCTCTTTGATTTATTCAAAAATACTTTGCACATATTGCCATATATGACTTGAAAAAAATCTGAATGTTAAGCAAATATTGTGATGGATGGCTCTGGGTGGCGTTTATCAAAGTGAGATCTGGGCCAAAAATAAGGGGGAAAACAATAAAAAGTACAGAGTAGAAATGATTTATTACATTTAGATAAAGAGATCTGTACACTTAATATATTTTCCATGCAGTTACTATTGACTTTCAACATGTTTATGGTACCATCCAACAGCATCTTTATTAAACTATCAAAGAAATCCGCCACTATGCGATTTATCATCTCCAAAGCGTTGCGATGAGCGCCATTTCATAGGTACAATGGTAGTCGCTTGTGCCAGATAGGAGCTGTAGGGTAGATGATGAATAATGGTTACAACAGTTATGCCAGTAGACTATAGTCCATTGCTTTTGTTTTCAATGCTCGTCTAAATTTCCTTGGTATCGCCATGTGCATTTGTATTAATTACATCCTCATAAATTACATTTTGACCAAAAGACCTCATAAATTACATCCTGTTACGACTTCACAGCTAGCAGGATTGTTTATAGTTTCACAGATTATAAAATCGTTTCACACGTTAACAAAATGGAAACGTCGGTAATTTTTAATTTTAAACCTATCATCCTTAAACTGGGAATGAAGAAAAGAGTTAAATTTTGCATATTGCCAATCTATAAGATAACAAGACCTTTTCGTTCAACTTTGCAGCATATGTATGTACTTAAAATATTTAATGCATGCTTGAAAATGCTCTAAATTGGCGAAGTATTAATTTTTTAGTGAAGCTTCTTAGGACAAAATGGTGCAAGTTCGTTTAATGGAAATCCGAGTGTAAAGCGTGGTTCCCGCATGCGTAAAAACAACGGCAGACACCACAAAGCAGAAAAATTTTATGACGTCACTTCCTGTTTTCGTCTCTTCTGCCCGACTGAAAATTTCTGCTTTTTAGAGTTGGGTTGAGTTCAATTTTTGTGGCACAAGCAGGGCAGAAACGATTGCTCAGCCAATAGAAAACGATCTCTGCAGTGACGTCACAGTGAAATGTCGGACACTCAGCTCACAAAGGTGAAGAGGCCGAGAAAGAAAATTGATGTAGAAGCGCTAATAGAAGAGGTGCGAAATATATATTTATTAATTAATTAATCAATTTAAATTGAATAAACAACAATTGAATGCAATAATTCGATGTGATGATTGATGAGGAATGAACGAACTCTGTACGTACTGTGTGCAGGCGAAGCCGACCGTTTAGAACGATCGACGGCTTCGGTGCAGTTCATTTGTGTTGGGCAAAACTTTTGCTATCTTATCCTTTTGAGTTTCTGCCATGTGGGACACCTGCAGGAGCAGAAAGTAAAAAGGCAGAAAAAAATATGCCCTGGTTTCTGCTCTCTTGTTTTCTGCCAATGGGAACCACGCTTAACTGAAAGTGAAACAAACAGAAATCTCGCAGTAATTGTGGCTAACAGTGGCTTTGCGAATACAGTAAGGACGGCGCGATATTTGACGGTCGTGAGTGAGACTCGCCTATTACATATTTTCGTTATGCTCCCAGAAGTGTAGATTGCTGACATGGCTGATTCAGGCCAAAAGCGGAATTTCTGTCTATTCTAATACCAACGAGAGGACAAATATTGTGGATTTCAATTTAGCCCACAGCTCTTTGACCGTGGATGCAAGAAAGGTATTTGAAGTTTACGCATTTCATTATATATGAGAAAATTGTCAGACTATACTCCTGATGTGACCAAGTCAGACATTTCTCGAAAATCTTATTTATCAATGGGACTTTGCATGCCCATATTGTCGAGGTGAATCTTCATTCGGAAGGGATTTAGATGAAATGCCAATGATTTTCAGTGGCAATGTCAATGCCAGTTTTGTTTCTCCAGAAGCGCTGCTAAGGATTGAATTTTTAGACATGAATTTGTAGACACAAGATTCAAATTGATAATGAAAAGTGAGAAAAGTGCGTCTTTGATTATTTTATGCATGTTCTTAACTTTCTTTCCTATTCACGCCAATAGATTTAAGCTTTATATTCGTGACAGATTTAATTTCTGGGGTATAATCTAATCAGTCATAACCTATAAGCCAACTGTATCTGATAAAAATGGATGATTAATAAAATTATGATGACGACCTGATGTATGAAGGGATATAAGTCGACCAGTAGTTGAGCAAACGTATAATAAGGGAATGTCTGTAACTGTAATTAAATGTAATTAAATAAAATTTAACATAACTTACGATTTTTACATTTTGACGTAGAATACTTAGCTTTGGAATTTTAATGAATGTCCTCTTTAATATGACCAGCAGAACAGATTAAAATCTTAACGGGAATTATTTCAAGGAATAGAAAACTGGTAACATCACTATTACTTCTTTGAGGCAGAGATGGATACATCCCTCAGCATTTTTTGCCCCAAGGCTTTGGAGAAGTAATTTCCAGTGAAATCTGAATTTAAGAATGCAGTGATCATTTGAACCTTTCCGAAGCTAAACCGATTAACTCCATTTTTCGTAAATATCTTAATTTTCGTACCCAAGCATGTGATTAGTGCTTAACTTTTCAGAAACCAAAAATTCCTGGTTTACATTATGTAAATTATGCCTTTCAAGTGCAATTTTTATGAAGATAAATTGCTTGACTAAATGGATACTTGATGGTTACAAGATCATCAATTTTCTCAACTTATTGTTTATGGAGTTAATCGATTTGGCTTGTGAGAGGCTCATTTTATTTTATTCTTTGCTATATACTGTCTGAGCAAAGTATCTTTTTCATGCTTTAAGATTGAAGTAATTGATCGTATATAATTGCAACCCTTGTCAATAAGTATTTGTTCATGATTATTAAAGGAGCATAGGTATACATGATTATAAAAAAGAAAAAAAAGGAAGAAATGAAGACATTTTTTATATTGTAATTTTTGCCGTTGCTTTGGGAAACATTGTAAAAAAAGAGCAGTCCATAATGTAAAAAAATAAGGGATCATAAACAACTATTATTTGAAGACCCTTTAAGGAAAAAGTATTTGTTCAGATGATATCATGGAAATAAGTATTTGTTCACTGCTTATAAACAATAGGTGGCATTGGCCTTTTGCCTTGATCACAGCTTGAATTCTTTTTGGCAATGATTGATATAATGCATTATAGTATAATGGATCTATTTCTTTCCATAAACTTTGAATCAACAGACAAGTCTGATATATTTTCTGGGCGTTTGGAAATTTTTTATTTTCTTTTTCAGTTCGGCCCATACATTTTCAGTTATATTCATGTCTGGGCTATTTGCCGGCCTATCCATTGTTTTAATTCATTTTTCTTTCAAGATTTCTTTGAGTTTTTGGCACATGGTGGCATGGCGCATTGTGATCTTGGAATACAACCGGATCGTCCCCAAACTTACCTTCGATTGTTTTGATCAGGAATATGTCTAATATATCAAGAAAAGAATCTGCATTCACTGTTTTGTGGACAATACACAATTCACCTACGCCCTTGGTTGTGATACATCCCCATACCATAAGCCCTTTTTTTTTAATTTTACAGACTGCGCTAGACAATCAGGATGAAATTTTTCAGATACTCGGCGCCACACAAATATGCCGTTGTCGTCACAAGAGCCAAAATACACTTTGGAATCATCACTAAAGATGACTAGGTTCTAGTCGTAGACGTCCCATTTTTATATGATTTTGCCATTTTTAAACGTGTTTGATAGATATCTTGGGTTTTGTCTTTGCTTTTCTTCGGCGGAATCCAAGCTTGTTCAGATGATTCTAACAGTAGGCCTACGATCTCATACGCTTACACCTGTTTTCTCCGCTGGATATTTAGTTTTCATGAAGATGATGATTACATTTTTTAAAGCTATCGCTATGATTTTCCGGTCATCTCGCCTTGTTGCTTTGACTGGAAAAACCAGTCCTTCTCTTGTTAGAAACGGGGTTTGTTTGTTCTGTATTTTTTCCACATATAATTCACAGTTCCTTGAGCACATCCAATTATTTTAGCAACTTCTCGTTTGTAACTTTTCTTATTTAATCAGCTTTATTATAAACATTTTCTCTTCTTCACTGTATTATCTTTTTTAGGCATTTTTGGGTGTCAAAAAGCAAATAAAACTAGGAAATTATTTGCATCTGTAAAGCCTCGCAGGTCTTTCTCCCAAGTAATTGTTATGGGCAATCCCATTGAAAGGTTGTTAACAACAAGAAATTCCACCCGTCAACTGTTCAGGTTGAAGGGTAAAGACATGAAAGTGGAGCATCAGTGGTGTTCAAAGCTTATATTCTGCAACAATATAGACTACTGTTCATCTGTATATAAAATAAATTGGGCTATCGAGTCGGACTCGCGCATCGAGGGTTCCGTACTACCATATATTATATTTACCAAAATATGCCAGGTTTGGAGGGTGTGGCTCTGTGTTCTCGATTTCGGCTTTTATAGACATATAATCTATAATAGTTTAAGTGCCGAAATTTATAAAATAAGCGCTTTGAACAAAAAAAGTTTTCAAATATTAAATTAACAGGTCACTTGAAAAAAAAATTTATGTTTGGCGTTGCGCAAGTCCAACTCACACTTGGCCAGTTTTTCATTATTTGTTGTAATACTTTAGTCTGACGCTTGTATGTATAACCTTTTTTACGATAGAATAAAAAAAAACAACCAAAAAGCAAAAAGAAAAAAAATTTTTTTTACATTTTTTATTATTTGTTAAACAATCCGCCATCCGCCATGATAACACATACTCTGTGAAAATTTCAACTGGCTACCTATTCCCGTTCAAAAGATACTGTCCTTAAGAGTATTATCTTACCACACAACAATCCCTGGCTTTGGACAGACCAAGAGAGAATGGTTGGAAATATTTTAATTCCTGCTGATTCTACTATCAGAGATCTTGGTTTCTGGTATGATTCAAATGGCACATTTAATACCCATTATTAATTGTTTAAATTTAGAAGTGGCGAGGCGAGTGGGTTGTCTCAAGCGTCTTGCTTTTTTATTATCTGTTCTATTTATTTAAGTGTTGTTTTGCCTAGAATTCTTTATGGTTTTCCTATTTGGTTCCCAGGCTTTACTAATAGAAAATTTTAAAATTGATGCAGTCTCATGAGGCATTGTTTAAGTATTGCGAAAAATAATTTGATAGTTCTGATGGTATTGTGAGGGATCAATTCGCTTTATGGTCTCTCGATAGATTAGAAACCTGTTAGATGATCAATTTTCCCGCGAATATTCTTAATGGTCGTATTGATTCATCAAATTTTTTAGCTTCAATAGGATTTCGCTGGATTATTAGGGGAAATAGATTAAAACTATCCGTTCGTTCTTATTCTTCTCAAGCCGGATGGATTGATCCTGCGATGAAATTAGTACAGCTATATAATGATTACGATTTTTCAACTAACATTTTCAATCTTGCCGACATTTTTATCTAACCCATAAATTAACCCCGTTTTGGGCTTTGCCCGTTGGGGAGCAATTTCTTTTTTCCATGTTCTCTTTTATAGAGTTCGTGGATGAGAGATGCTTGTTGCTACAATACAATAAACAATGACGGAGTAATGTCTTGCCATAACAATCCTGGCTTCGGACGGATTGTTGTAACTTTCTTTGTTGGCCTCGGACGGACGGACCGACGGATAAGAGAATTAGTATATTAGATAGAAGATAGTGAACAAATACTTAACTTCCATGAAGTCATTTGAACAAATTCTTTTTTCCTTAGAGGTTTTCAAATAACAGTTGTTTATGATCCCCTTTTTTGCATTATGGGCTGCTCTTTTTTTATTTTTTCTTTTACAGTGTTTCCAAAAGCAATGGAATAAATTACAATATAAAAAAATTCTTTATTTTTTATTTATTTATAATCAATTATACCTCAGTTTGTTTTTTCATCATGAACAAATACTTATTTCCAGGGGCTGTACTTGCACAGCTCGTAAAGGCATAAGATGAAGTCGAAGCTAGGAGAATGCGAGTGCAATCAGACGTTTCGAAGAAGCTCGGTGACTTTCAGCCTCGTGCTATCATATTCTGCAATATAATTTTAGGCTGTGTCCTGTAAAAGCATCTTTCAGAATTGATATAAGTACCGTAGAACATATAATATATTCACAACGCCGTTTCTGAATAAATTATCAATTGTATTGGCAAACTGTCATTGATAAGCCTTTGGCATCTTATTGGATAAGCCTTTCCAGAAGAGTGGAGTCTAAGAATGGAATCGAAGGGTGACTAAGTGCAATTGTTATTACGTTCCATTTAATAGAATAATTTTATCAGATAATGTATTTTTTATGCAAACGGAATCTTTTGGGTATAAGGACATGAATGATGTTGAATTAAAAAAATATTTTCCGTGGGGAGAAACATTAGCCTTTTCGCAATCATTCATTTGTATATTAACAGAATTAGAGAAGCAGGCGGGCTGCCCTGTAAGACGGATTTCCAAACATAAATCTCCTTATAATGCCCTTTTCTTAAGAGTCATGTCATGACTGACATTTTATTGCCATCAAAATATTAGTGATGTTGGCATCGATGGCACGCATCTCTGCATTCGTTTCCATTTTGTCATTTGCAGTATTGGTTTCGCGGCAATAAAGCAATCTCTTTGGGGTAGTTGTTTGTTTATTTATAAAGTTTGATAATCTCCTCTAATATTAAAAAAGACCAAATTTTAATTGCATTCGGTGACTTTTTTATTTATGACTAAAACAACATAATCTTAAAAGTCATTTGTTTATTTATGTTATTTTTTTTCTTAACCACCGAACTGTAAGTATTAAAAATGTTAATGACGTTCCACTCTTCTCTCTTTGTTTTACGCTTTGAAATGACGCGTGTTGTCATTAGCCTCATGTCTTGATATTATCCACTATCTCTCCCTTTATTCTATTCACCATGGCTCCATTGTTCTCTTTCAATATCTAATACTGTAGCCTTCCTTTTTCTTCTCCTCTTCATTTTTTTTCTTCTTTTATTCAGTTTGGGCTCCATTTTCAACTGCCGTAAGTGATTTGCCTGCCGGTGGCAGGCACGTCTTGAAGCCCGCTGTTTACCTTTTTCCCCCATTCTCCAACCCCCCAACTCTCATTGTCCTAAGTGGGAGAGATCGACTTATTGATTGAGTCCCCGACCCAATGCCATTTATTTTTAGACTCAGATAATGTCATCGTATAGTTCCATTACTCTCACTTAAGAGAGTTCTCAATAATACCCAGTGCGTTAAAGAACCAAATAAAAAAAATTCAATTAATAAATCTTGTGAGAAAATTGACAGTGACCCCGTCGATTTGCGTTATCGTCTTTGGTGATGCATCTTGGCTTTACTTCACGCTCGTTTTATTGAGTTAACAATAGGGTTAACGCTTTTCTATAATGGTTTAATTGAATTTAAGAAAAGCTGTCTGTGCATGTTCAAGTAATGCAGATAAAATAGAAATGCTCCTAAAACTTGTTCAAATTCTTTATTTTTAAAAAACTTTTTTGAGCAAACAATGAAAAAGTTTTTTAATGATAATGTAAACTGTCTTTATAAATTGTATTGTCTAAATATTTTTTTTCTGCAAATTAGTTACTGTTTCTGCAAACTTTATAATCATTGTGTGCAGTGGTTTAATTAGAGGCTTTTTAAAGGAGAAATGTTTGTTCCAATTAGTAGAGTTCCGACTTGGTTATAAGTAGGATTTGTTGGGTTTTCTTTTTTTTCTTTTTTGGTAAAAGGCGGATAATGATTAAGGTCGTTAAATGGGATTGAGTCATTATTCTCTCAGAATGCAGCTAGGATTGAATCGGTGAAGGGGAGAAAAAATAATAGGAGTTTGTTTCCGATAATATATGGAGTTTTTTCGGGGTATCAAGATCTCTTCGCAGTGGTTTATTAGGTCTTGTTTCGAATCCGAGTCTCTGGAGAGATGACTTAAACCGTTTTTCAGGAAGACTTAAAAGTTGCTTCCGTGAAGGAATTATTATACAAATTACCATTGCAGAATGAAGCAGCAAACTAAAGGGTGTTGCCGAAATAGTATTTTCCCTTAAAATTACATTTTCGATATAACGGCTCTTTTTCTGTATCTCTCCAGAAAAGAGAAGGAGAAGTTATAATTTCTTTTTTTTTCTTAAAAAAAAAAGGAAACATACGGCGTTTTTCCCTTGTCTGTTTTTTTAATTGCAAGTTTAAGTGTTTAAGTGTTTTTTTACCCTTTAAACTTTCCTAAATGAAGCAAAGGGATGGAGGAAGGAAGAAAGGACGGAAGAATGATAGTATTTCATATTATCGATTGCGACATAACGTTTGTTGGCAGCGTTAACCTTTCTAATGACCTTAACATTTTCAGTGGGCATAATGTAAATGGCCTAATTAAAAAATGTGTTTATTGCAATATTCAGAATTTTTGGCTAAAATTTGTATTGTTCTCTGGAAATATTTCAAAATAATTTGATTGCAGTTTAAGGTTCTTATTATAAAACCTTTTCTGTAAAGGCTGAAGTTTAAAAAATAAAATTTTATTTGGGAAAATTTTGTTGTTATTTTTGATAATATTATTGTATTTTAAATATCATATAGTATGCACGTATTCATTAGTATGCAGTAAATGCATGTGTTTTGTATAATTATACCATAAAAAATTGTGCATGGTCATCATACATATTAGAAGTGGAACTTGTTAGGATGAGGTAAAGAAAATGAAGTTATCAATAGAAGAGAATAATATCTTGTAGTAGTAAATGATGTGATGGCGTTTTAATTTTAGCAAATTCAACATTTCATTTTTTGAAACCTTGAATACACACTACATAATACATAAAATTTTATGCAGTAAAGTATTAATACAAAACATTAATATAAAAGTCATTAACACCATTTAAAAAAAAACATTAATGAAAAATTCAATTCAATTAAGAATTAGTTATTTGCTCAAAGTTTAAAAATTAAATTATTGATTTTCGATAATCGAAATATGGTACATAAAATCATTGAACATAACTGTTCTAAATTCTACGCAGAAAAGTCTATGTCAATCGTAGTCCCAGATATCGTGGTTGACATATCATTTTCAAATTGAATTTAAAGTTCAATCCGTGGCTGTGATTCTGGAGAGACAGGTTTGACATTGGAATCGCCTCTGAAAATCATTGGTTATTTAAGGTAAACGCATTTTGAGTGGTCATACAACATCGACCATTGAATAAACAAAAACTCATAGATAAATGAGGTTTTATTCGAAACTGGCTGATTCGGTGGCTTATTTTTTATTACTATCGTGAAAATGTTGAATTCCATGTGAGCAGTGATTTGAATTATCATCGAAAAGTTTCAAATAGATCAAAGCGGTCAAGTTTTTTTTCGGCTGGCTTGTAGCAAATACAAGAATGCTCAATACATTAGATAATGGTTAAAGCTTTTTTTTTTACCTTGAAAATAGATTATGAAAATTTAAAATAAATGAGGTAGAAAAATCTAAAATGCCTTCATGTCCACAGCTCCAATAAAAATTGCCACATCATTAATATTTTCATCGTCAGAAAGATGACGATCTTTAATTCGATTATGATAGATCATATTGGTTTTATTTAAAGTTCTTAATTTGAGCTACGACAATTCAAGTAGCATATAATATACAGAATTCTCCAAAAACGTGTTTAATATTTATGTGAAATAGATCGCATTTCAAATAAGTGTCTAAGATCAAAATGTAAGTACGAGATTAAAAAAAATAATAAATTCATAGAAAATCTTCTAAGCGTTTATTGTGTAGCATTTTGGATGTGTTTCATATTTCGTTAAAGTTCTTCAACTCAAAAAAGGCTTAATGTGTAAATGCTAATTTATGAAATCTTTTGGTTAGCTTAATCATTGGCATTGGATTTTGCAAATCCGTCAATTCTTATGCGGCATATTACCTTAAGCATTTCTTATTATGGACACGAAACTCAATATTATAAATGTAAAACTAAATCTTAACATTCATGTAATTCCATAATCAAAATGAAGAAATAAAATTTCTTTATAATGTTAATAAATGAATATGAATAAAATTATTAAAAGTCACCAATTAACATTAAAAGAAGTTTTAATTTGATTATGGAATATCATACCATTCCTTTTGTTACATAATTCATGTAATTGTTCATTTTCAACAGAAATATGTAATTATGTTCCTAAGGGTATTATGGCCTGATTGGTAATATGGCCCATTGTTTACTGTGAGTTCTATGAAGGATTTTTTTTTTTATCTAATATGGCCCACAGGGGAGAATTTTAACAATTAGCTGCTTTTGGGAAAATAAGCACTAAAAAGATGTTGGGCTCTCCAGAAAAAAAGGACTTTTTTTTTTTATTTTTTTTTTTATTATTTTGTCGAGTTTATTTTTGTTTTTAAACTGAATTTCGTATTTTTATTTTTAACAACGGCAAATATGGTAAGGGTGATGTTAATTCACACCATTTTTCCATTAAAGAATTGTGCATTTTGTTAATTTATTTTTTAAAATGCTTTCATCAATGCTCTCCTTCCTGTCACATGAAAATTGAAAAGTAAGTGAGCCGTATTTTATACAAGTGTTGGGAATATGATCCGCAGTAGAGTTTTGGTAAAATGTGTATTTTATTCCTCAAATAAGTAGAAATGACTAATAACTAATTTTTTCACCAAAGAATGCTGTTGATTTTGTTTAAAATTTTTCAAAAAAAAAAAAAGCCATATACAGGGTGATCCAAAAGTCGCGCACATCCAAATTCGATTATCTATAAATAGTGTAATAGTTGAAAAGTTTCATCGGCTACTTTGAAACTTTTATATTTTGAGCATATGTTATAAAAATATACATGTGTTGTGTAAATACTATATCAAATAGTACTACTTTATGTCGTCTGGTTTCAATGTTTTATTTTAAAATTCGTTTTGATTACTTGCCTTACGTCACCGTATTACAATATGTGCTACAGTTCACATTAGCTTAATCACTGAACATAGTTATAAAATATGCTCATTATATAAAGGTAATAATAAAATTTTTAATATAATAATAAAACTCTTGTAGCCGCCTTGTCTTTGTAAGTTCTATTTAAAACTTCGGAAGCAACAAGTTGCATGGAAAACTAAGTATTTTCGCTTCACGTAGAATATGGATTATGGTCTGCTTGTGTGCTTTTAATATTAATCGAGATTATTGAGTAGAGAGATTTTTTTTATTAATTACCCGAAAATTTTAATCATGTAAAAATAAATATTTTTAGAGTTTTTTTCGAAAAAGAAATTGAATACGAAAACTTTATTTTACTGTTTTCCAAAGGGGACGATCAAAGGACAAGTAAAAATAATGTATATCTACTAAGGATAATTAGACATCAGAATTTCAGTTTCATTTGTAAGTTGTTAAAATTATTTTTTAATTTTGCCTCTGCTTTCAATGTCATTCATTGGCATTTAATTGATGGATAATTTAGTAATCCTATTTCATTGTATGTACATTACGTGTATAACACATGAATGCAAAGAGCAGTTTTCACTTATTAAAATTAGTCCGATCATGCGTAAGTGTACAATTGATTAGTTAGCATATAATCCCAAAGTTAAGCACCACCTTATTAGGGGGAATTGAGAGTTCGAACACTTTTTCCAGTTACCCAGAAGGAGGCAGTCGGCCATTTATGCCCTCACACGTAAGATTTTTTTTTTATGTTCCTTCGAGACTGAATGAGTTGCTCGCGTGTTACATGACGTGAATGCGCGCGCTGATGACGGCACGAGTTCCTCTTCCGTGGCTGACGAAGGGAGAGCAAACTGCTTCCACCGCGGACACTTAACGAGTCTCCGAGGTGCGTACGTCGCTCGTGGCGTTCCAGGTAAAGAGAAAAATCGTCCAAAAGTCAATTTTGTTCTATGCGTTTGTTTGTTGTGATGTCTTTGTGCCGCTTTCTTTAGCCGTACGAATGTTCAGTTTTTATTTGTGTTTTCTTCCATGTGCTTGTCGCTTCTCGTGCTGCCCCTCCCCCGCTCATGAGTCGCCATAGTTACACGAAAATCTCACGCCGAACAAAGCCGTTGCCATGGAGAGAACGGCCGTTGCTGCTCCCTATCTCCGCCGCTCGTAGCAAGATGAATTGACGGAAGAGGAGAAGTGACACCCGCGGTATACGCATCGCTGACTTCGCTCATGAGTCGGGGAGAAAAGTTGGGACGGTGGAATAGACCGGATCGTGATGGTTAACCCTTGACCCTGGGTCCGCCACCATTGTCTGTTTCGTTTGTTCGTCTCGCGCTGGGAGATTCGCTCTGGGTTCCTATCGCCTTCCCTTCCTGTCAGTCCCTACCTAATTAGATGTGAAAATCCCAAAGTGATGAAAATCGATCCTTTTTGGATTTTTTCCCCTCACTTCATGCTTTCAATATATCCATCCCTTAGGAAAAAAAAAGACATCGATCATCGTGCTCAAAGCTTCCATGTCATTTATAAAAAATTGTATCTTCCGTATGTTTAATGAAAACCAAGAATATTTTGAATTTTGTAGTTGATTATTAAGCCAGTGCATAGGGTAATTTTTCTCAGTAAAATGTTTACACATGTTTTATATAATAAATACAATGTATTAATTTGCATTTATTATGAGATTTCATTTTGAAGTAACCGCTTGTCATAATTTGGAATACTTGACATGGTTAGAAAAAAAGTCGACTTGCTGTGTTTTTAACAAAGATATGACATTTTAATAAGACTAGCTGAAAACCCGGCGTCGCCCGGGACTTTATTTATCCTCTTGTTGGATAACCTGATATCCATCTTCACCACGGGGGAATATCATTGGATACTTTAGATCCATCTTTCCTTGGAATTTTCCTTGCCCTTGACGTAGAAGCTCTTATACCCTCCTGCTCTAGACGAAGCTGCCGTTGTTCAGATATTTCTGATGCCCAAATACCCTTACGTCTTTTAGCTGCAGAGTATCTCTGAACAGTACTCGTAATCTTCTTCTCTATCTTCACTATACATATAAAGCGCAATGTTCTGAATGTGATTGTATATTTGTCCGATTTTAAAAGGCAACTTGGAAGTAAATCATAAAGTTGAAATTTAACACACAGCTGTGTAATACTACCACTATAATGGAAAAAATTCAAAACTGGAGCTAAGTCTCTCAAAAAAAAAATTAATAATCTCTGTATAATATGAAATAGACTTGATTTATGTATGTTTGCTTGCATGTGTGAACAATTAGCCCGTCGTGTTTGGTTCAATAACACTGGCCAACAAAATTTAAGATTTTTCTTTTAACCAAATGCAACTGGGTGATTTTTGATAGTATTTATTCTGCGGATTACGAATGTAATTTTGAAATTTCTCTAGCACGCGCAGATTTTTTTTTTTTCAATGAAAAATTTTAAAATTATTCAGCGTTTGAGGCCTGATAAATTTCCTCTGCGGCCCCAAACATAGAAGTTTCAGACGCTTCGCTTTGCAGACTTTAACATAGAGGTCTCAAAGTGCATAACTTGGGAACGTGACGTGACAGAAAAAATCTAAAATCAGATTCGGATTCCACATGCAAATTATTACTAAGAACACTATGTTTTGTCTTAGTTACAAAATATGTGTTGACTAGTGTAATCGGCTTGTCGTGTTTGTATGTTGCGTCGGCAATGGTTGATGAAATTAATACATGCCGTAGACGACGAAAAAAATAGGCTCCGTCATTGAAAAGTCACCTGACCATCTTAGTCCAAGCAACAATATAACCTTCATTGTTTCCAATAAACGCAAAAATACTGATTGCTAAAATTCAAGATGGAGACAATGAAGGTTACATTATTGCTTCGACTAAGAAGATCACGTGTCTTTTCACTGCCAGGGCTACCATGCTTGCCGATAATAAATAAATAATTAAGTAAATAAACATCAGTATTTTTTTTTAATCTTTGCGGAGATGTAAGAAATTATGTTAAACCAAATAAGAGAATACAACTTCTTGGGCGTGAAGCTGTTGGAAGCTTTTGCTGAAAAGGTGAAGGTACTTTCCATAATGAGCTAATAATTGAAGAAAATTTATTTTCTTACGTTTTTTTTTATATTTTTCCTCTAGCGACGTTATAGATAATGTTTATCTAAACATATCATGAAATTATAAAGATCTAAACTGATTATGTGAGAGGGCAATATTTGCTGCTAAAACTGATACATTCTATGTGAACAACCATATTCAGAACATGATTCCACGGTCTGTGATTGAATACAACTCTATTGAAACGGTTACCTGTTGATGAGGCAGTAAACAGATTTTCTCTACTCTCTCAATCCATCTATGAAGTACTCTATAACACACACACAAATAATTCAGTACTCATAGCCTTTCTTTGATATTCTAAGATGCTAAGGATGGAATATCGAATTTTCCTAGGCAAACCCAACTGGACATAAAATTTCAGCGCGAGAATTTTAAATAATTCTTTTCGTTTTTTTCAAAGTTAATATATACTTTATTGAGGGTTTTTCATGTGTTCTTATTTATATTCAAATTCAGATATTGCAAAATTTCATCCAACAAATGGATCGAGCAACGCCGGGGATAGCAGCTTTAGTCTGTTCAACGAAAGAAAAACTGGGCGTGTCTTATTTAATTTCCTATTTTAATTTTTAGGCATTGTTGCTAAATAAAATTAACAATCGCTAACAATTGAAATTGGAAATTTAACTGGACACGTCCAGTTTTTCTTTCGTTGGTCAGAGTATAATTAATAATAAATAATAATGAATGCCATCAAACAAGGATGATAAAAATAATGTATACGTAACCTTGGCAACATAGCGATGACATTAGCCGATTATAATATAGATAGATAGATAGATAGATAGATAGATAGATAGATAGATAGATAGACTAGAAGCGAACCCACCCGATTGTATAATCGAGAAATAACCCATTGTTAGATAACCCATTGTTAGATTTTTTTTCTTTGTTGTGACAACGTCCACCGTCGTCGCTGATTTTATATAAGTGATGATCAGTAACATTGTTATCTCAAGTTTTTAAAATTTTACTATTTAAGTTAGCAGAAAAAGACAAAAAAGAAAATCGATTGAAAAAGGACACAAATAAAAAGACTTGCATTCATTCACACATTACTCCACAAGAAGAATGAGGGAGGATTTCACCCACTGCTACCCACCTATTCCCTTTATGTCACGTGAATGATGTATTTGTTTACTTCTGACATTGACATTGCTTGGCAGAGCTTTAAATAGATCTTTCATTTGAGAAGCGAGCCCTCTTGGAAGGACGGAGACGTCCTGGTTTTTATGAACACACGGACTTGTTTTGGTTAGGTTGTTATGATCTTACTCGCTCTCACGAAAGAATGAACATAGATGAAAATCACTGAAACAAAATTGAGTTCTACAAGTAAATATGTAGGCGTAGAGCGATACATTATTGCTTATCGATAATGTAATCTGACATGGCTTTCTCCGCTTTCAGTCTTGGGCGAAAACAGCATCAGATTGCATGCTTGCTTATACTATTGAGGAAAGCGTATTTTTGAATGTGTTTTTTCAGCTATTGTAATTTTAAATGTCCTATGCATAGATAATTTTTTCTTAGCTACCACTCTTGACTGTGATTATTGATTAATGCCCACAGATGCTACCTCAAATATTCTTCGAACAAAATGTCCCAAAAAATCGTCAACCCATTGTTTTAAGATCTGTTATGTATGATTATGTTTTTATATTAGACCTATTTAAATTTATTTTATTAGTCAGCTCTCATTTTTTTAATGTGCCACTGTCAGTCAGAAATAATTCACCTAAAAATTCTCATATTCAACGCTCATCTTCAGTTTTTAATCCCGCTCTGGTTCAGGTGGCGGCATTTGCTCATCTGTAATCTGGAATCTTAGTCTTGTTTTGGCCATTAGACAATCTTTCTAGCCTTTGATATTATTAATGTTTGTTTTTTTTTAAAGGCTACGAATAAGAAACTGACTTTTATACTTTTATACGGAATCAAGATTTTGAAACGCTCTTCCAGTTTGACGGCAAAAAACTGAATTTTTAAAAATCTCTTTAAGGGTGTAAATTACATTTTCATTAGATAAGTTGGAGATTCATCGTAGATGTCAAGCAGACAAAAAAATCGCGATAATAGCATTGGAGAATGTTTGAGAACGCCATTAAGTGGTGGATCCAGGATAAAATGAAAGAACGCTAATGGATTTATGGGACTTGCGCGTCCATGCCCCTTATGTGATGTATTCTCCAATGTTATCAAATGAAAAAAAAATATCCTCTCAAAGAAAAAGGTTATGAATACTGGAGCCTAAGTAAACTTATCATTATCCTGCAAAATTCTTCTATTCTGTTCAACACGATCATTAAAAACACGGGAGCTAAAGATTCGAAGAACATTAGCGGAGAATTTTTTGAAATTTAAGAATTTTTTTTTTTCCCTTTATCCATCCTATTCATCCTATTGGGTAAAATTTATTTACTGTACGGTTTATATAACACGCATATATTAAATGAGCCGCTTAGCATTCTCGGCTTTATTGATTAATTACAGCTACCAAATCTATTGCAATTTATTTTCCATTCAGAATAGCAGTCTGTGAGTGCGTATTACTCATTTTTTTTTATTTTTTTATTAAGGTTTGAATTCTTAACTGAAATTTCTACAGAATCTGAGGTGGAAAGTTTTAAGTTTTATCAGAGGTTGTATTAAACTTTTCGTCAGTTTTCTTCCTCTGTGGTTATTTATTCCTCGTTAAATGCTGTAACGAAATATCAAAAATATCCCAAGATTTTTTTTTACCTCCGAAGATGCAAAATATTATTTTAAAACCTTCGAAAACTGAAGAATAACTTCTTCAGTTCCAATGCATAAAATGGTATTTCGCAGATTTCACTCGTATATCCCACGCCTACTTGCGGTTAATTGAAATTAACGAATAATACTGACCCATATTCAGGATGTTTCTAATGTCCCTGAGCTCTTTAAAATGTTAAAATATCTCTTCTATTGGGGATATAAATATTCTGTTAAATGCTTCAGAATGGAGATTTATACAAGTTTTGACAGGTAAGCAAGATTTTTATATTTGAAAGAGGGATAAGTAAAATGAGCATACGCATAAAGCTTGTTTCACATAGAAAATCCCTGGCGGAGCGGATGCAGATCCGCATATATTGCGTATAGTGGCGCCTCCGTGCGCATTCCGCGTACATACGCGGAATCCGTTGAGCATTTCACAATTAAAACTTTCGCGCAACTTTTCCGCTTAAGCTGCCTCCTGATTGGTCCCTCTAAAATAGTATCTTCTTTCGTAAAATGGAGTCTAAAACTAAGCTTTTGAAATAAAAAAAAAAAAAAGTCTATCAAATGAATTTTCAGCAATTTTTTAAATGGAGATGTTATATATTGTTAATTTTTCATTTTGCGGAGTATGATTTAAAAATACAAGAACTGTACTTCCCAGTATTTGTGTAGTAATAAATATATATTTTAATTACAATAATATTAAAAAAAAAAAAATTAAACCCCTTTTGGGTAAAAGTCGAGAGTAGCATTCTCTATTTTTCTCGGAAGACATCGGTCAGCCCCGTCGCGTTTATGCATGAATTCATTATTGTAATGTGTCTAATTAATACATAAATAATTTATCATATTATAGGAATTATATTTTACGAAATTTATGCGGGGAAAAAAAATCACTAAAGTCCCGTGACGGTGAACATCAGCTACGGGCAGGCTGTCGGTCATTGATGTCGGCCTGGCCGCACATACATCGTCACGAGATTTTCGTAACGTGTTTTCTTGCATAACTTTCCGAAAATATAATTCTATAATGCGATAAACCGCGATATATCATGTACTTATTTATTAAATATGTTACACTTATATAATGATTAAAAACAATAATAAATTCGAGCTAGACGGGACTGAAACAAGCTTTATGTAAAATAGGCTTAAAACGTGAAGGAGCTGATCGATCATCGATGTCACCCGAGAAGATAGAAACCGACTTTTACCTGGTTTTGTTTTATTTTAGCTGAGCATTTCTATGTTCCTTTATTTGGTATTCCAAATTGAAATTCGTTCAGAAATTAAAGAAATAAGTTTCTCATGAAACACACATTTGCTGGCCATTGCTGTGTAATAGGGAGTGCAAGTGACTACGTCACAGCTGACGTCATTTGCGCGATGAACGGGCCGAGAGCCTAGGAAATGGGATCGCTGGTTCCAAACATTGGAACCACGCAATATACGTACTAGTAACGTTGAAACGGGCGGCCAGTAAAAATGACATCTCTTAAATTATTATGTTAATTTGTGTAATTTATATTATTATTAAGACATTTAATACCATCATATAATTTATACATTAATATTAGAACACTTTTTAATCATTTTTAATCACTTAACAAAAGAATGCCATCGTTCGCAGATCTTTCTTTCTTTGGGAAAACGATAGATGTCTAAATCGCTGTTTTGGCTCCTTCTTGAGCAGTGAGGAACTAAACAATTTCACATCTTAAATGTGTTATAAACACTGGGCTTATACAAAACGATTTTATTCCATCCCTACGTTGGAACCATGTTAAATCCCGAAGCGAGAAGACTTGTTTGGAACCAAATCGAGTCACGTGACCCAAGATTTCCAAGGACTGACGTCACACTTGCACTCCCTATAGAGTGTAATTTTTATCTCTCTCGCTTTAGGTTCTCCCTACATGCTTTGCGCTTCACCTGCTTCCTGATTGGCTGTGGCAAAGCGGGTTCCGCAAAATTTCCAGACCTCCTTGAAATGAAAAATCCGCTCCGCAACTCTCGCGGAGCGGATCTGCTACGTTTGCGCGTGAATGTGAAACGCCTCAGTTTAGCGGAAAAAGTCCGCTTTTGCCCGCGGATTACGCTTCCGCGTGTTTTCCGCTCCGCAAATTTCTACTTGAAACAGGCTTAACACTTTCTATTTTATTAGATGGCATAAAGCAATCTGGAAAACGGGAGAGAGAAAAATTACAACATTAATTTATTATATTGATTTTTTTTTTTTTTTTTTTTTTACCTCAGCATTTTTGACTTTATAAATAATTAAATTAATAAGTAAGTAATTAAATGGAAATTAGTTTTTTTTTTATCAGTTTTTCTTTTTGTATTTCATTGATAAAGTTTTTTTTTTCACAGTTAATGTCTTGAGTGTACACTTTTAAATAATATTTTTTGTTGGGTCCATTGTTCCATAAAGCTTGTTTCACATAGAAAATCCCTAGCGGAGCGGATGCAGATCTGCATATATTGCGTATAGTGGCGCCTCCGTGCGCAATCCGCGTGGAAACGCGGAATCCGTTGAGCATTTCACATTTAAAACTTTCGCGCAAGTTTTCCGCTTAAGCTGTCTCCTGATTGGTCCCTTTAAAATAGTATCTTCTTTCGTAAAATGGAGTCTAAAACTAAGCTTTTGAAGTTAAAAAAAAAAAAAAAAAAAAAAAGTCTATCAAATGAATTTTCAACAATTTTTTAAATGGAGATGTAATTGTCAATTTTTCATTTGGCGGAGTATGATTTAAAAATACAAGAACTGTACATCCCAGTATTTGTGTAATAATAAATATATATTTTAATTACAATAATATTAAAAAAAAAAAATTAAACACCCTTTTGGGTAAAAGTCGAGAGTAGCATTCTCTAATTTTCTCGGAAGACATCGGTCATCCCCGTCACGTTTACGCATGAATTCATTATTGTAATGTGTCTAATTAATGCATAAATAATTTATCATATTAAAGGAATTATATTTTACGAAATTTATGCGGGAAAAAAAATCACTAAAATCCCGTGACGGTGAACATCAGCTACGGGCGGGCTGTCGGTCATTGATATCGGCCTGGCCGCACATACATCGTCACGAGATTTTCGTGATGTGTTTTCTTGCATAATTTTCCGAAAATATAAATTCTATAATGCGATATATCATTTACTTATTTAATAAATATGTTACACTTATTTAATGATTAAAAACAATAATAAATTCGAGCTAAACGGCTGAAACAAGCTTTATGTAAAATAGGCTTAAACGTGAAGGGGCTGATCGATCATCGATGTCACCCGAGAAAATAGAAACCGACTTTTACCTGGTTTTGTTTTATTTTAGCCGAGCATTTCTCTGTTCCTTTATTTGGTATTCCAAATTGAAATTCGTTCAGAAATTAAAGAAATAAGTTTCTCATGAAACACACATTTGCTGGCCATCGCTGTAATTTTTATCTCTCCCGCTTTAGGTACTCCCTACATGCTTTGCGCTTCACCTGCTTCCTGATTGGCTGAGGCAAAGCGGATTCCGCAAAATTTCCAGACCTCCTTGAAATGAAAAATCCGCTGCGCAACTCTCGCGGAGCATATCTGCAACGTTTGCGCGTGAATGTGAAACGCCTCAGTTTAGCGGAAAAAGTCCGCTTTTGCCCGCGGATTGCGCTTCCTCGTGTTTTCCGCTCCGCAAAGCTCTATGTGAAACAGGCTTAAGGTCATATGCGCGGGCAGTCAACATTTCACCATGGTCATCGAGCTCCTTTGGAAAATGGCGCTAAAGTTTCTAGCCCCCGAAAGGGCGGAACTCCATTGAAAAATGGCGTGCATAATGACGTGAATGCATAACACAGCTCACTCTTAAGGTTGGGCATCAACCATATAAATAAAATAACTACCGGTATTCAAGTAAGGGTATTCGTATCTTGCTAGGTGCCGCTTAGATCGCACTTGGGTCATTGCCTATGCGGCACCTAGCATGATCTGAATTCCCTAACTTCTCTAAACAATAGAAAATGGCGGAAGCTCATCTGTAAAATAAGGTCGTTGAACTAGCCCATCCCACCATTATTGTATCACATGAATGAAAAAGATCACTATAGAGGGTGAAGTTCTCATCCGGGTAAGGCTCTTAGTGCTCTAATCCGGGTCGATTAGCATCCATTTTTTTTTTTTATGTTTGACAATTAATTTGACAATTTGACCACGTTTAGCATTAGTTTGACAATTAATTTAAACCGTGGTCAACAAGTAAGGCCAAATAAATAAATCTTATTTGCTGACCATAGAAATACGAATAAAATTAGGGCCCTATTAGACTGCCATACCCCAATGGCAGAAAAAGTCATTAACCTGGTTTTTTGCCTAGTTCAACGATCACCTTAATTACATATCATTAATTATAGCTATAGACATACGGTTTCATTTAAGTACTTTCACGGTAAACCAAACGGTAGCGCGTTTTAATTAAAGTACTGTAAGGAAATTAAAGTTCCTATACAGTACTTTAGTTTTAATTTGCTTGTAGCGCCATCTGTTGTTTGTTTGTGAACTTGACCGCATGTCAGCTTGTATACAACTACCACCTTAAGAAAGTTTAACTTGGAAGTATTGTAATCGCGAACACTTTCGGTTTTCAGATTTCAACGGAAATATACATTTTGACCATCCCAGAATCCATTTTGACATGTTTCGTACGTGTGTCTGCGCGTGTGGATGTGTGTGTCTCTCGCATTTCTTAAAAACGGTTAGGCGTAGAATGTTGAAATTTTGTATTTAGAACTGTTGTAACATGTATTGTACACCTCGCATTTTGATAGCAATCGGCTGGGCCAAACATCTGTTTTAGTCGTTTCCCCAACTGATTTCCTTTCATGCAGTACTGCTTTCATGTCTATGGAGTTTTGATTGCGTGGACCAGTTTGTGACGTCAGAGTTTGAGTGTCTGACGACTGAGTTTAAAGTACACTATGTGGAGAACAAAAATTGAAGAACTTCATTTGAAGTTCTCAAACGGCTGTCAAAATTTGTTTCAACATTTGCAGTTTTTAGACAACAAAGAGAGACGGAAATTCGTGTGTCAAGGATAAAAATGAAAATTTTTTCCCAAAAAAAGCATTCAATAAAGTATCGTACAAGGAAGTCTTGTGCTGCCCACAACAGATTTTTTTAAGTTACACCTAAAACTGTGAAAACAGCGTTAATTTTCGTGTAGTAGAAGTTGCGTGGTGAGGTTACAAACAGACAGACAGACAAAAAATCTAAAAATGATTGTTTTGGGTTTTGTTAGTGTTAGTAAGACCTGTCGCATAATATTTTCTTAAATATTTTCTATGTACAGGCACTGGGTCGGATACAGTTTTATTATAGGTATAGATTAGCTAATTAAATTACTAAAAGTAACCTTAACCTAACTATCAAAGGAACATTAATTTATTTGTTCTGAGTCAAAACTTTAATAAATTATCAGAACAAATAAATTAATATAATAAGCTCTACAAGTACTTTATAAAATTAATATTTTCATACACAACGAAAAAGTACATTGTCAGGAGTAATTAATATCTTTTTTTTTAATCATTCATAAATTGATGATTCGTTCTTGTGATTTTAGTATTGATCCTGGCATTTTAAATTTAATATTTTCAAACTGCGGATAACTGAACGGGGGGTAAATTATCGAATCCATGGATAATTTATTATGTATTACTATTTCGTGCTATTGGGTATAAAAATATTAAATAAAATTTTAAATTTAATAGATACGCATTTAGGTTTTTTTTTTCGTACTCACAAAGATACATGTTATTTGCAATATAAAAAAATTTTGAATTTTACATTAGCTAGGTAGAAATAAATTTAACTGAATATTTATACAAACTGTTTTCAGTTGTTTAACCTCAAGTCCACATTTGTTTCACAGGAATGAACGGAGATACCCTTTCTGTGAGATGCGGAAGTTGTTAAAGAAACAGTGCGAGTCGTATAGCGGCTTATCAACATAGGTTGTTCAAATATTTCAGTAAGACCAATGATAGCCTTAATCTTTGAATTCTGCTATTAAACGAACGCGCATAGACATAAAGTGAATATCATTCTTTTATGAGTTTTTATCCAGTTGAATAAGCTTTTAAGATTTCATCAGTTGCAGGGTAACATCTTGACGATGTCTGGTTGCATGTTTCTATTTATATTTAGGATAGAAGCAGAATATTGTGAAAAGTGCTATATTACTCTAACTTTAGTAAAACAAAAAAAATTCCTGTTAAGAATTAGCATGCTGCACACATTTCTTCATGGCATTAAACTTGAATAAGGAATGAGTTATACCTGTTTTCTTGTATTCTCCGTGATGCTACGTTTGAAGCGCTTAGAAAATTCATTTTGGGGCGAAGCGAAGGTAGCTATAGGAAATGTTTTGGGAGACAGTACATATATATCGCTTGTGTTGAGCAGAATTTTTTCCCTTTACGGTGTGGTGTTGGAGGGGGGGGGGGCTATGTTAGACCATTAGATTTTTATAATCTTAAACTTTCAGCATATGTTTAGTTCGTGTTGGGAATTTTTCCCCGTAGAGGTCGTAAATAAGATCGGGAAGGAGATTTCTGACAGTAATTAGCTTCAGGGGATGAAATATAAATTTAAAAGATTTAATTTATTTAGCTATTTTATTTAAAGGTACTGAGACGGAAAGAAAGTTGCAGCAGCTGAACTTGTCGACGCGGATCGACTTTGACCAGGAGGCGCCGTTGACGAAGGTGCAACAACCGCCGCCGCCTCAGCCGCCACATTCGGGCTCGCCGCCTGCATCGACGCCCGTCGAAAGCCTCGTCGCCGACCGACCGCTCCACTTGGACGGACACGGGGACGAGGCGTCACCGCCCGGAAGTAGCCCCACCGCCACCTCGCCGTTTGAAAAGCCTGGCAGCACTGTAAGGCTCTGTTTATTTTTCATAGTAATTAGTTTACTGTAGAATATATAGACTTACATTTATACATTGTATTAAAAGTAATTCGAAATTTTTTATTTCTTCAAACGATTTCGTTGAAGTTTTGGATATTTTTCAGTAACGTTTTACAGAGAAGTTTGAAAAAAAACTATTGGTACTAAAAATTTTAAAGCAGTAAAATTTGTTTAAAATACAGTATATCAAAATTTATTAGGAGTTTCGCACACTACACATCACCAGATTAGCTCCAAGAACTTCGCCAAAACTTAATTATCTATAAATAGCTTTAATCTATAAATTTATATGTAGATTATAAAAAAATAGTGTTTTACTCTTCTTATGTCACTTGAATTCACTATAATCATTAATTTAAGCAACCAGATTTCGTCTGCTAGCTTTATGGAGTGTAAACAATGTATAAAGGTGGTTGCATTACTTTTGATAAAAGTGAGCTTCACACCGTGGCTTGATTCCTCGATCAAGTCTTCAGAATTTTTCGGAACCATACCCTAACAAAAATTTCACATTTGGTCCCAAAACACTTCTGCTTCGAAGTTGTTCAAGAATTTTCCTTTGTTGATAGAAATTTGCGATAATACAAAGTTATTAAGAAAAACCTGCTTAATTTGATTAATCAAATACGATTAACAAAAGGTCGCAAAATTCTGTTTCTAAGAATGGCGTCAGTTTACAAAAGTCATTGAAGACTAGAATTAAATAAAAAATTCACACGTGTACTAGGGTCATAATGAAATTCGTAGTCAACATTTATTTACAAATCAGAATTTATTGATAGAGAAAAGACAAGTTTATCGCCTTAATCTATAAACTTTTCTTCACTTTTCAACATAATCTCCCTTTATCTGCACGTATATTTCCCATCGTTCTGCGAGCTTGAAAATTCCTTTGCTGTAGAACTCCGAAGGTACTCTGTCCTATTCCAAGTTTTACTACGATTTTAGACACATATGTCTGTCTTCGTTAATAATGACGTCAACCCTTTCCGTGTTGCATTCAGTGGAGTCATTTCCAGGGCGACCGCTACGAGGTAGTTCTTGGATGCTCGTGTTTCCAACTTTAAATGTTTTACCTATCTCCCAACACTGGTCATACACACGTCTCCATATGCACCCTTAATTCTTACTAGGGAACCATAAGAACCTGTACCTCACAGTTTCAAACGCAATTGAAATATGTTATTTACCTGGGGAGGAGGCCGTGGCCTGGTGGGCTTTCACTGAACACAACTTCTGTGAAGTTAAGCTACATCAGGTACGGCTAGTCACTAGATGGGCGACCATCAGTAATAGGCAATCTTCACCCCCCCCCCCCCCCCCCGGCTGCTGCGACCATCATACAGCAGTCGTGAATCCAGGTCCATCCAGGGACCCAACTCGTTGGCCTCTGGCCATACAGGCCCTGGATGGACGTATTGGATCCCAATACTTACTTACTTACTTACTTACTTACTTACTTACTTTTCAAACCCGCTTATCCGTTAGGGTCGCGGGGGCAGCAGCCCTATGGAGGATCTCCAGCGATCGCGATCTTCCGCCATCAGGCGCATGTCCTCCCTGGTAATATCCAAGCGACTCGAACCCAGATTCTCCATGTAGTCTAGCCACCTGGTTCTAGGCCGACCCCTTGGTCTCTTACCCACCGGCTTGGAAAATAACAACTGCCTAGGAAGACTATTTTGCGGCATCCGTATCACGTGACCATACCAGCGCAACTGAGATCTCTCAATGCGGAGAAGTAGCGGCTCAACACCTAAAGATTTCCTTATTGTGCTGCTGTACACTCTATCTAGTAGAGTAACACCTGCCACACCTCTCAGGAATCTCATTTCGGCCGCTTGTACCCGCGATCGCACTCTTTCGGTCATTACCCAAGCCTCATGACCATAGGTGAGAATGGGGACAAAGATAGATTTGAAGACGGAGAGCTTGGCTTTGTTACCCAGCTCTCGTTTCATTACCACGGATCGCCACAGTTCACGTCTGACACAGCTTGCTGCACCGATCCGAGCATCCAATTCTTTCTCCTGCCGTCCATCACTCGTGAATGCAATCCCGAGATACTTGAACTTCTCCACCTGTCTCAATGAGGCTCCCCTAACATGGAGAGCGCACTGAGCCGGCTGTCTTGAAAGAACTAGAACTTCGGTTTTAGCCACACTGATCTTACCTAAAAAATAAATAAAAAAATATATCCTTGTTGCCGTATCCTTACCTAAAGCTACTATTGATGCTTGCAAAATAAGAAATCGCGATATTCAAAATAAACCGCGAAAACGAAAAAAAAAATGAGCGCACTTAACCATAATAAGACTCCATAGACTTTATCGGGTTATTCAACGAATGTCAATTTTGGCTTATTCAAGTGTGATAAAATCAATTTACGATTATAATTTATCTCGAAATTTAGAGTAAATTTGTTTTGTAAATGATGACCAAATTTATTTTTTTGCCACAATGTTGGAAAAGCATAATTGTCCAAAAAAAACTTGCACTCTATTACTAGAACAATAGAAAATAGTAACCATGCAGTCACACAGGAAGCATTCTCTGGGAACCATCAGATACAAATTCGGCATCTGATGTGAAAGTGTAATGGAATGGTGAATGTAATGCGAAAATTGAAATAGCACTTTCGAACTTTTAGCAACTATTTTAGCTGAGGACATCGATTGCATCATTTAACACATGCTAGCACTCGGCAATTTCAGCCAGTTTTTTTGATCTACCATTTCGCATTGTCACTGCTTAAGATTTCGATTTCCATTTCAAATTTAACAATTTTATAAATAAATAAATAAATAAATTTACGCTAACAGTTAATGGAGGCATTCTAACATACACGATGTGATCAAAAGTTTAGGGACATCTCTCATAAATCATAGAATGTGCTAAATGTCGCATGACAATGATATGCAAATTATATAAATAGCATCATACACCTTCAGGCACATATCTGCTTCGTATTATTAAGATATGGATCGTTCAAAAGAGCTCAACGACTTTCAACCTGGAACAAGTCAGTCCATGAGGTTTCCACTATTCTACAAATACCCCGTACAACTACAGGCAATGCGATTGCGAAGTGGAAGATCCAAGGAGCAACAATAGTGTAACCACGAACCGGCAGACCCAAGAAATTAACAGACAGAGATCGTCGAATGCTTGCACTTGTGAACCGGAGCATCGAAGGTCTTCCGCTGAAATGATTGCTACAGAGTTCAGAAATTCTGCTTCCTGTGTTGTTAGCACAATCACCATTCGTCGGGAATTCCATTCTTTGGGTTTCCACGGTCGTGCTGCTGCTCACAAGCCCTTCATCACTGATAACAATTCCAGGCAACGTTTGGAATAATGTAAAACTCGCAGAAACGGAGCAGTACAAACATGTCTGTTGGTTGATGAATCACATCAGATGGACGGTACATATTCTGGCAATCAGATGGATAAAGAACGGTTTGACGGATGCCTGAAGTGTGGTGTCCACTGTGAAGTTTGGAGGAAGTGGATCAAGGTATAGGGTTCTTTTTCATAGTTCGTTCTGTTAAAAGAATGATGAATGCTGTTGCTTATCGAGACATCTTGGACAACTGTGCACTGCTAATATTGTGGGAATAGTTCGAGGATGAGCCTTTTCTGTATCAACATCCAAGGTCTGTACACGACTAGTTTCAAGACAAAGGGGTTGAAGAAATGGATTGGACTAGAGCAAAAGGGCCCGCTGCTTACTAATTCCTGTTATCTGAAGCCTGCGACGCAGAAATGCTGGTGTCTCTAAACTTTTGCTCACATAGTGTAGAATGACAGAAATCTCGCTTACAAACTTGTTGCATAGATGGTATTCTTTGCTAGTATTACATTGGAACTCACTGAGCTCTGTTGAGCGACGCATACTACACCAATATGAATCATTAATGAATCCAATAAGGCACATTTCTATTTATATTATCTTAAACATCATGGACATGTGAATTAGGAAACGTAACATTGCTTTCGAGAGGTGTCCTAAAACTTTTGATCGCATAGTATATTATAAATTATCGAGAATTTTCGTCAAATATTTTATTGAAGATTGAATGACCAGGGAAGTTTTCATCTCAGTTTCTCAATTGTATATTAGGTGATGAATTTTTTGATGAATTCTTTCATTCTTATTTTAAAGGCTGTGAGTAATTTAGTTATTATTTTTTGTGAATTAAATTTGCTGGTTGTAGTCCAGTTCTTTTTATTGCAAACTAATTACTTTTATTTAATTTTAGGATTGTGTGTAAATTTTTAATAATTGGGATTTATTATTGAAATTTTACATGTGGATGAATGATGGTTGATGCATTAATTCATTATGTAATCTACACAAAAATGATAATTATTAAATTTATTTGAGTATTGAGGTTTACTTTCATATATTTATGTTTTTGTTTTTATTTTTATTTTTCCCGCTTTCATTGTGTTGTTTTTTTGCTATTCAAATCCAGAAGGAGTTTTTATGTTGGTTTCTAATAAAGTTAATAAATAAAAGGACAAAAATATTCTAAATGAATTTTTTTTAAATCTGATTGAATTAACGCCCCTGACTATGATTTATTCAGTCTTTTCAGCTAAAAATAGATTTTTGTTCTTTACACTCGCGCGACGTTTAACGTTGCTTCAGTTGCCGAAGTTATTTCGTTGAGACACAGCTTGCGCTCCTCTAAAACAAAGACTGCATCTTGTGACAGGGCTCGGTAAATCTTAATTTAAAAACACTTTTCCTTTACCAAAAATGCTAAGAAAAATCACCTCAGACGAGAATGCAGTCTTTGACATCAGACGCTGAAACTTTTTTTTTTTTCCACGTCTGCAGTCACCAATCTCCCTAGGCAATATTTATCCGCGAGAGCTGTTGTAATAATTCATGTGCACGTTTAAATTGTGATGATTGCTGGATTAATTAATTTTTGGTCGTAAATATAGTTGCCTCTTAAAGTTTTTTTTTTTATTATTTTTAAATCCTGTTAAAACCCGTTTGGACACTAATGTGAAGAGGGATGACACTAACAGAAGCAAGCAGCTAACAAGAAAATAATTTTTCTACAGATTTATTATCTTTCCAAGTAAAACAGTAATAAATTTGTGGAATAGTATTTTCTTGATAGTTTTTTTTTTTTTCTAGTTGCAGTTATCCACTGGATCACGTAACGTTATATTCGATGGATACGAAGTTAAGACTAGGGTACATACTGAAATGAAAGCCGTCATGCATATTATATGGAAGGGGGGGAAATATTCCCAATTTTTATTTTCAAAGCCTTGAAGACGATATTTCTATAATAAGTACAAATGGCTCAAACTTGAAAAATACTGAAAATATTATACTGAAAACCTGCAACCGGGGACTCAAATCAGTTTTACAAAAAATAAATATGTTTATTGTATCTTACTGCAAAGATGGTCGTTGTCCAGATATTGCCAAAAGTATAAAGGTTATTGAAGAATAAAAATGCCCACTAGTCAATTTTGCACCTGTTTACTAAATTGAATTGAAGTACCCGAGATCAAAGCTTTGCTTTGGTTGAGAATTCCCAAAGTGACGACCTTCTAATAGCACGACTAAGGAGACTTTCTGCTTACGTTTCCAAGATTAATAGAATGTTAAAACGCACTATCAGGCACGGCTGGTCACTGGATGGGCGACTCATCAGTGGCTCACGATCTTCACCCCCCCCCCCCTCTCAGCTGCTGTGACCATCATACAGCAGTCGTTAATCTAGGTCCATCCAGAGACCCAACTCGTCGGCTTCAAGCCATACAGGCTCTCGATGGACGTATTGGATTACAATGAATAATAATTAAATTAAATTAAATTAAACATATAAACTTTAATGCAAAATTAACTTTTTATTATTTTTTGATTACATATCACTTTTTTTTGTCTTCATTTTTCCTAAGTAAATTTCTCATTTTGATATACTACCAAGCATCTCCATATTTTTTTTATTCCAAGAATGAAGTCAATCTTCAGGATCATGAATGTAAAATCTGACGGCGATGCCCACCATCCTAATCCGCCTTTGGGTAGTGTTCACTTGAAAACGCAACAATAAACGGTTGCTGACCAAGCGCACAGCAAGCGCCAAGAACTTGATTAAGTTTCAGAAGTTTTAAGGTCGATAATCGATTTTGGCAAGAAAAGAAAAAGGCTGACTCGAAACAAATCGACTTGGACATTAGATTGTGCGCATTTTCATTTCATTCTTTTTCAAAGTCGGGATCCCATTCGAAAAAGAATTTGAAATATAAACGAGATTGGATTAATAAATTGTGAGTTTCTCGTAAAGTTCTTCGTAGAATCTCATTTAACTCTTTTTTTTAAGCAATTAAAGTTTAAACATAAAAATGAAATTCCAAACATTTTCTTCCAACTTTAAGGGTTTCTCGGTGTTTATTTCATGATCCCCATCTACCGTCCACTTTAAGCGAACGATAAAATTGCCGTAAATTTTCGAATGGAGGGGGGAAAGGCGGATGTTGAGGTGGCAACCGCCGTTCAGAATCATTTGATAAATGTATTGACTTTACTTAGGGAACGTTGATGGAGAGGTTTCAATCACGCTCGGGGTTCTCTTCTCCTCCTGTCCCATCGATTTTATGATATAATGTGTGTGTGTATTTGGCGCCATTTTCAGGAGTCCATGACGTCGAAGGGCAGCGGGGAACCCACCACGGATCACGTATTTCCTTCGGAGATGCTGGACAACCTGGAGTCGTTCGTCGTGGAGCCTGCGCCGCAGAACACACTCCTGAAGTGCCGCATCACGCGCGATCGAAAGGGCATGGACCGTGGACTCTTCCCCACTTATTATCTCCACCTCGAGAAGGAGGACGGAAAAAAGGTGAGAGATAAAATTCGTTAAGTCTTAGTCTTTTCAAAATTTAATCTCAGAAATAACCTGGTATCTGCTAATTGCTTTTCCATTATCGATGAAATTTTGCTTTAGTATAATTGGATCAAGTTGCAAAATGGAAATTTAGGTGAATCCCTTTAAGAGAACCTAAATTTAGTTTCCTTTGAGGGGGTTAAATATAGATTAGAACCCTAATTAGTTAATGTAATAATATGTAATTAGAACTATTTCTCTTCCTTAAGCTTTTCTAGTGGAGTTTTAGTTACTGGTGTTTTGACTCCATTGTTTCTGTCTTGTGAACCTGACTAGTATTTTAGGATTCCGGGTTTTCGCTTCGTAGACTTCTTATAAGAAAGTTGCTCTACACGTTTTGGAAAATTTTAAGCACTTGTTTTAAATTTATTATCTTTAACAGAAGTATTACATTCGTAGGTTATTAGCAGTGAAATGTCTAAACTTTTGATGCTGTTATAAATTTCAAATTATTAGTAGAATCCTACGTGCTTTGATTTTACGATATGACTAAAGTGAGCATTTAGCTGCAACCATTCTCCCTACGATTGTGTGATTGAATTGAAAATTGCTGAGCAGACGCAATTGGCTATTGAAATTTGATGATAGTAATTTAATGCAAATTTAAATAGTTCGAAAAATTTATGTGAGTTCACCGTGTTTGAACGTAAATCTTATTGATATTGCCAGGAAAATAAGCGCTTGCTTGGAAATATCGCAAAGTTGGCTTAATGACTTTAATACAATCCAAGATTTTCGACATTTTCTAATAGCGAGATGCGTAGGGCGTTTAATCTGCTTTAGAGCATATCCATTTTGGTCCAAAAACCAAGGAATGTAGCTTGGGAGGGGGCATGAAGTCTGCGGGAGCTAGGTAAAGCGGATACGTAGAGTGTTCGATGACTATCACGGACTTATAAAATTGACGAATAGGCTGGCAAATTGTCATGCACCAGAAATCACTCACCCGACTCCTACAGTTCCCTTCGGCTAAATTTTGATTCTCATTCGGCGGTTATTGGTTTAACAACGAGTGCACAACTTAATCGTTTTCATTGGTAACGCTTGTGTTGGGTAACGATCCTTCTCTCGCATCGTCTTCAGCGACTCACGCCCATTCTTGAAACATGAATATCATTCGACTCCGACAATCATTTCACTGAGATTTCAATCAATTCAGACAATATGCGATTTATATTATTTGGAACGTTTTCGTAGCCGTTTTATCGCATTTTAAAACAAAGTTTAATAATTTATTTTTACAGCGTAGACAAAAATTTTACAGCGTCGCTACTAATTTTGTACAGTCAACCAAAGGAAATAATCCACACGAGTTTAATACTTAATATTACATTTCATGCTAATGTGTTGTTTTAATAGCTTTTTTAATTATAATTATTTAAATTAATAATTTTAATAATGTTAACTCTAAATGTAATATTAAATTATTAAAAATAAATTAATATTGAAACGGTAAAACTTTGAGTAAAATTCAAGTGTGGATTATTTCCCTTTGATGACTGTACAACTCGAAAAGCTACAAAACAATTGCAAGCTCTCAATAAGACTATGTTCTAAATAATTCCATAGCTTCCCTAGAGCTGGCGCCACCAGTAAGTTTTACAAAAAAAATAAGTCCCGGAACTTATATTGGTGAACGCGTTTGTGAGAATTCCAAAATGTAAACGTTTTGAAAGATTTCATACGAAATAGTTAACAGAATCACCAACAGATAAAACAGTTCGTGCGTGGTATCGTACTCCAAGTTTCAAAAGACCGGTTGCCTAGAGGAGGATAGTTTTCCTGAGAAACTGATTTTTAGTGAGGCCACGTTCCAAGTGATGGGAAAGTGAACGTGTACGCATTTGGGGCACGGAAAATTCTAATGTTGTCAGTGATTCCCCAAAAGTAAGTGTGTTATGCACTGTTTTATCGAAGAAGGCTATGGCTCATTTTTCTTTAGGGATCAAACTGTTGCCGTTACTGTGTGTCTAAACATGCTGCTGGACTGGTTAATGCCACAGTTACTGGCAGTTAGCCAGGACTTCATTTTTGAACAAGATGAAGCTCCACCTCATTTTTACCACGTTCGTCATTATCTCAGTTCTGAAATTCATGGTCGTTGAATTGGACGTGCTTCTCGAGACGACTTTCCTCTTCTACAGTGGCCTCCACGTCATTATTTTTTTGAAATATTTATGTAAACATTTTTGATAAATTTTTTACTAGTTGAGCAAATATTTTTAGATAATTTAAATTTTTTTTAGAGCTTTACTCAGTTAATTAAATTTTTTTATAGCTTTACTTAAGATTATTAAAAATTTTTTAGCAATTTTGTTCCTAATCCCATGTGATTGTTTCTTATGGGGTACGTCAAAGATCATGGATTCGTGCCCCCTTTGCCATGTGATTTAGTTTGGCTGCTAGAGAGGATCACTCACGCAGTCCTGGCAACGACCTTAATATATTTGGGTCGCGTTATCAAGGATGGACTTTTGGAAGATCTATAAGGTGCGTATGATAATTGAAAAAATTATCATATGCAAACTTGGAAAATTCTCTATCCGTTGATAAGAACGTTTCCGCAAAGTCTACCATGATTACAGTTCTGTCGACTTCCGAAACCCCCCCGAAGGGACGTAATAATCACACTGTATTTTATAATTTCTCACATATTCTAATTTTTTGACTACTATATATTGCAATCAAAAAATTTGCATAGGACATTATTTCTATTCTGATTCTCAGGGTTTTCTGAAGGGACATGATTCGCTTCTACCTTTTGTTTATATTAATGTCTTCAGTTATTAAGTAGTTAATACGTTTGATTATGAAATATCTTAGGCTACGTTGTTATAAGGATTTCCCTGTTCATTTATACGTTTTAATGTTTCTTTTTAATTCAAAATTGTTGTTAATAAAATCATTTTTAAACAGATATTTTTACTAGCTGCAAGAAAAAGAAAGAAGAGCACTACATCCAATTACCTGATCTCCGTGGATCCCACCGACCTCAGCCGAGGAGGAGAGTCCTTTGTCGGCAAACTCAGGTGAGGAAGAAAGTTCCTTAGGCTATCACCTTTATCGAGTTTTATTTGAATTTCGCGAGAAGTTTTTGTTTTTATCTTTACGAAATCGATTCGTAGAATCTCGTGTTTCCCTTGCCAAGAATGGTAAACACGAAAAGATAAAAATAACAAATTACCCTTTTTTGAGCCAACTTTCCCTGAAACTCTTTTTGAAAATTTGAATTGTAATTAATAATTAAAAGTCTATTCAACCTGGAAGAATTCTGGAGAAAGCGTCTTCCGTGAGAGAAAAGTTCACTCCGTAATATTGATTTGGATGTTGCCTAATTATTTTTCTTTTATAATAATTTTAATTTTTTAATAATTATAAAAAAAGAAATGTTATTGAATGTTATTATGGTTGTGTTTATCGTTTCAGGTCGAATCTTCTGGGAACTCAGTTCACCGTTTACGACAGCGGAGAAAACCCAAAGAAAGGCAATGTAGTGACGACGCCTGACAAATCGAACGTTCGGCAGGAGATGGCAGCCATCATTTATGTACGTTCTTTTCCTGACTTTCTTTTTACGATGCCTTTCGAAAAACAGGCCGTAGGGGAAAACTATTAGTAATAAAAATGCACTCCTAAAGCAGTTTAAAATGAAGAAGGAAATTATTTCATTATTTTTTCAGCGACTTTTATTATACTTTATTAAAATCGATTTGAAGAGAATTATGAAAACGCATTTACGTATCTATTGTTCAGTAGGCTGAATATAATTTTATTCAACCGTTTTTAGAGAAAGAAGTTCCATTTGGTTTTCGTTGAAAGTTTTCATTCTGTTGTTTACACTCCGAATGAGGAATGTCATTTCGTGAACGGTTCCAGTAATGCAAAGCGATATTCAAATGAATTTACGGTGTGAAAACATTAGAGGTTTCTAATGAAATGACAAAGCAATTGTGAATTTCTAGAAAGGTTATGTAAAATGGCTTTTCAGTGCAGGGTTTAATGCCTTTCATACAGTGCAGAGCTGCGAAAACGTAGGAATAGTTTTTATCCAAAACTCTGTAAACGGCAAAATTGCAGATATAAAAAAGTGTAATAATGAACTTGGAAGAGTAACCCCCTCAGCAGATCTGCTGCCATGTCGACAGATTTGTCCATTTGGCTATCCAAGAAAATCTATTCTATGGACATGGCAAAATTTCATGACCAGAAGGTAGGAATCGTTAATTTCATGACAACTGCCAATTGAATCGTTAATTGTGGCTTAAAGTTCCATAAAACTGTGCTCTGGTCTCGATGCACGGTTTATCAATAAAATGAAAAAAACATAGCTCGTAAGCTGTATGAAACTATCTCACTGGTGACAATTGGAATTGTCATCGCGACACTTCATGTATGCGTTTATCTGACCGAATGTGATTAGATTTGCACCATTGCCTACCACTCTTCAGATGTAAAGGGCTGAGGAAAGTGGTTTCCAACTTGCTGCGAAAGTTTCCTTAAAAAGATGCCTGGAAATACACTGAGTGGAAATCATGAAAATTTGGCAAAATGTGTGCACGAAACTGGAAATCCACCCATTTGCTTTGTCGGTTATCGAAAGCTCAGCCCAGAATTACAGCAGTGGATTTGAACTGTGAAATGCAAGATGCTGATGGGGTTAAAGTTATCAGGAAGATTAACGCGAATTATCAGGAGGATATTTTGAAACATTTGTTTCGGGAGGAAAATCCGGCTCTGGAAGGAATGGTTAACAAGAAAGTCTTCACCAATATAACGCGTTTCGAACCATACGACGTATCTTACCGTCACTTACTCTCGACGAATGGAAGAGGAGACCGGAATTCGTGCTATTCCATTTGCAGATAATCCTGTCAAATCATCTGATGCCTCGTCGATGAAATTTTGCGGTTTCGTCGTTTAAACGGTGCTTTAAAACCGCATACACAGAACACTAGATGGCTTTGGAAAGTGAGCCAGGAGGTCTGGAACGAAATTCCACTTCTCACTCTGTAACGAAGTCTGATTGCAGTAGAAAGTGAAGTGCGGGTCTCTACTCTGGTTTCAGGGAGAAGACCGGGTTAGAGTCGGTGGTGGAGAAATGGTTTTACTTGAAATGACAGCCGTTTATAGTTGACTAAATTCAACTGAAATGAACCCTTTGTATTCTAATATGTCCCTTAATTATGCCATTTAGACAAAAAAATGGTTTCTCTTAAGCATCGAGCTTTACGTGAATGGTGTCCCTTTCACACTTTTAAGAGTTATTTTCTACAAAAGCGAAAGTAGAGACTACATATATCCTGCTTAATTCTTGTATTGCAAATTACAATGGGCAACTTTTCTCTCTAACAATTATGAAACATGAATTCGTTTTCGGAAAAAAAAAAGTAATAAAATTTTTCTTCTTAATTTGCGATATTTAAATGTTTCGTTTTCATTATACAGGTCGAACCTCGGTATAACGAACTCAATGGGACAGAAAAATTTGTTCATTATAGTGAGAGTTCTTCTTATCTGATATAACGAATTAATTTTTAATAACGAATTATTTTAAAAAATAACTTTTTATTTTAAATTTAAATTTGTTACATTTCAGTCTAAAAATCACTGAATTTTTCATATAAATCACAGCTAAATCACATGAAAATCACAGCAAGAATATCACATTATTTAGTTTACATTAGTTCAAAAACCAAGTCACTACAGTATTTACTGCCCAGATTACCCTGCAGGGTTAAAATAATCAGTAATTTTTTGCTGGTCTTTTTTGTGATGAGAGCAGAAATGATAAAATTTTCAACTGCCACAATTGCACACAGTTTATTTGATCTGGTGTATTCCAAGTAATTGAGATGTCTTTTAATAGTTTGGACCGATTTAATGACCTTAGACTTTGTTACTGGTGATGAGCTCATTTCTATGTCACTTGTTAATTCCTCTTCAGATGTGATTTCTTCTCCTTGAGCATTTTTAGTATATTCACATATTTCAATTTCATTATCATTGAATGAAGCTCTGCATTCAACACCACTATCAACTGCAACGTAGCCGTCAAATTGCACTTCATCTATTCCCAATCCTTGTAGATCGTAAGATAATAAAAAATGAACAATTACCTTTGTAACATTTCCACAAATCTCTTGTAAGATTTAACACTACAGGCATTTTTTTGAGTGAATTTGAACAAAAAACTTTTATATCATAGCTTTAATAATTATTTGGAAAACTTTTCATACAGTATTTCACATTACCTGAAGTGGTAGATGCCGCCATTTTTAACCAGATGTCTTATAACTTCCGGATCAAAAACTTGTTCTCTATACAGAGAGGTTCTTTATATAGAAGTTCGTTATAACCGGAGAATTTTTGGCTTAGTTCTATGGGAAACCAACCAAAAATTTTAAGAGTGTTCATTATAACGAGGAATTCGCTAAACGCGAATTCGTTATATCGAGGTTCGACCTGTAATCATTTAATGTTATTCGTCCACCTGGTTATAAAGAACTAAGGTACTGATGCAGGAACCTGATAATGATAGTGCAGTTATCAGGCCATAACTTGTCAGAACATTCTTGCATCACCTCCTAAGTTCGCATCACTTGATGTTGTTGCCATATTTTAATGATTGTATATTCCATTTTTTAAAGCATTTATACAGGTATTTACGAACTCTACGTACAAACTTTTAAGGGTGGTAGAGGAATATATTTTGCCAATAAACTGGGGGTCGCAAATGAATTCTTGATACATAAAAAAATTGTCAAACATAAAATATACAATGGCTATCTGAGATCCTCATAATATTGTCTTTCTCGTTAAACTAACCAAATACAACATGTTTGTAAAATTACAAAAGCTGTTGTATTTCTGACACGGTCTCTTACTTGGTCAGTGGCTACACCATATTCTTCAGCATGTCCCCAGAAGAACAAACCGAATGGCCCGGCGATCGAAGTGGCCAAGCAACCTCCTCTACCAATCCATCGATCATCGAACATTTTGTTTAAATTGTGTCGTACCGGTGTACTGAAATGGGCTGATGCTCCCTCGTGTTGGAACAACATAATTCTTGGGACAGCCAAAGGAACCTCCTCAAGCAACTCTGGCAAAATTGTCGTAAGAAGATTTCTTTTATGTATCAAGGATTCATTTGCGATCCGTAATTTATTGGCAAGATATATTCAAAATAAAGTCCTCTACCACCCGTAAAAGTTTGTACACAGTTTGTAACACCCTGTACAATTAAAGGTAGTTTTAGGAAGTCATAATAGAAAAGGTATTTTGAAGGTACCTTAGAATCGTACTCTTTTATGTACTATTTACATATTTCCAGGCATAGCAGTCTTATTATATGTATACCGAATTTTTTCGCTTTTTATTTGCTGTATTATATTGACTAAAGACTAAGATTAAATATTCTTAAAGGATATAGAGTGTTTGTACGTTGACTCCGAATTGTTTTAAAATGTCTTAATTGTTTATGCGCTTTAGAAATCATTTCATTTCTCTTTTATCTGTTTGTGGGGAATCGAATCGACCTGCCTGAAATACACTATGTAATCAAACATTTACCGCAAACAGTTTTAAGTATCCTAACAATTACATGTCTGTGATGTCTAAGGTAATATAAATAAAAAACATGCCTTACTGGAGTCATTTGTGATTCATATTGTGGTGCACCATGTGCCGCTCAGCAAAGCTTAGTGAGTTCCAAAGGGTTACCATCATACTACGTCACCATTTCTTTATCAAATTGAAATCTCAAGAAGAAACGTCAGTTAATCCGGGATATAGTAAGAAAAAGAAAATGACAGACAGAGATCGTTGAGTGGTAGCACGCATGACACGATGCGGTTGAAAATCTTCAGCTCAAGAAATTGCCGAAATGCCGCTTCATGCCGCTTCATGCTGCTTCTCAAATATAGCAGTTTGAGAAGTGTGGATTCTTATGCTTTCATAGACGTATTACTACTCAGCAGTTTGTAATGCGTAGCACCTCCCAGTGGGCCAAATATAAACGATAATTCTTGGAAAAAAATATTTTATTGTTTCTTCTTATATGAATGATTATTTAAACACTATTAAACATTAATAAAATTTTTTTTAACAATTATGTGTATTGTTTAAACAAATTTCATAAATTACATCACATACCGATCATATAAAAGTAAAATATACCAATAATTGGATTTTCGTTAATGGTAATATTGTCATTTAATTATTTAACCTGTATAAAATTCGGTATGCAGATTCCTCTACACAAGATCTACATTAAGTTTGGGTCAAAATATCCCAGTAGGGTCGGGATTTCATTTTAATATAATAATTCCAAATGGGGCAAAATACGTACAGCTTTTTTTAAATTTTCACCAAGAACGAATACTAAAAGTTTTGAATTTATGTGCCCTGATATACAGGTGTATCTGAAACCATGTCACAAACTTTTAGAGGAGGTAGTATGGATGATTCTAAGCAAAAAAAAAGTTCATATGAACATGGGTTCGAATTTGAACGATAACTGAGATATGAACAGAAATAAAAATGCCGCCACTAAGATCAACAAGTTAATAACTCAGTTTCTATAACACATAGCGTAATGAAGTTTGGGGGAATATTAGGGTACATAGAATTGTGTATACCGTTAAAATTTGATCGAATTCCAACGAGTATTTCCGAATTACGCAGTCAAAATCGTAACACGTGCTCACATGTGAGTACTAACCACCACGTGTTACGATGTTGACTACGTAACTCGGAAACTACTCGTTGGAATTTGATCAAATTTTAACCGTATACACAATTCTAAGTACCTATTATTCCCCAAACTTCATTATCCTAGGTGTTGTAGAAAGTGAGTTATTAACTTGTTGATCTTAGTGGCGGCATTTTTATTTGTGTTCATATCGCGGTTATCGTTCAAATTCGAACCCATGTTCATATGAACTTTTTTGCTTAGAATCATCCATACTACCTCCTCTAAAAGTTGGGTTTCAGATACACCCTGTATAATCTATCCAAAGAGACACTTCTACTCTCAAGCTCTACACTTTGCAACAGGACGTTTTTACATTGCCATAATAAAACAACTAAAATTCTTAGTACATATATATGATGCTTAAAAAATATTCTTACCTAAAGATTTAGATGCCATGTTGAATTGGAAGCAAATATTCCTAACCACTGAGGAGCACTGCCAGTACAAACAAAACAGTTGATTGCACGTAAATAAATAAATATAGACTGGAGATGACCTCTAAACGTGATGTATTAATTTTTCCTTCCATTTTTCGAGAGAAAAATTAATAGTTGATTGCACACTAGTAAACACGAGCAGTCAGTTGTCAGAATTAGCAATATTTGACATGTCCGCATCATGCGAGAGGGGTATCAGGTCAGTTCATCGAGCGTCAATTCGTCGGAGTCAAATCATCGAACGTCATTTCGTCGACTGTGTCAGTTGGTCGGATGGTTAGTTCGTCGGTCGTCAATTAGTCGAACGTCAATTCGTCGAGGTGTCAGTTGGTCGGGCGGTCAATTTGGCGGAGACAAATTCGTCGGGTATTTCAGTTGGTCGAGATAATAAATTAATGATCGGAAATAAACTTTAATAAAATTTATTAACGAAAAAATTTTTTTGTTATTAATTTAATTACTTGAAAGATAAACAATTAATTCCGTTACTGTTAAAAACAGTATTCAAATACAGCTTTTGTAAAAGAACGTGATATAGCAGCTAAAATAAATTGTAATCACTATAAACATGATCTTGTTGACAAGGGGTCCGGACATTTGCCCCAAACTGCTTATACAGCTTCAGTATCCTTCATTTTCAGAATGAAATTAATAACTATTTAAAATTAATTATCGGACAAATTGAGCACTTACAGGAAATTAAATTTTTGTTAAGTAAAAATTAAATAATAATATAAATATTAAGCTCCATGATTTAAGCTTTATATCCTATGGCCGATTTCCCAAATTTAACACAAAATTTCTCGTTGAGGGGAATGGTTTTCAAGCTCCCATCAAAGAACCAGTGAATTTAGAACTGTACCGTGAACAATTGGACAATTTGAATGAGTCTATCTTCTGAAAATGCATCATGTCTGACTGTATAGTGCCCATTGCGAAGTTAGAGGAGGCGATGTTATAGTACGGGGCTCATTTTCAAAAATAATAAAAAAAAAGTTACGACTCGTAAATTTATACCCCAAAAGTTTTACTTATCCAACTTTGGGGTAACAAGAAATTCACCACAATGTTTGTAGATCACGATCCGTATCGACGCGGGGGGGAGGGAGATAAGTCAAGGGTGGAAAGGAAAGGTAAAGGATAAAAGCATTATGTAGGTAAGTTGATTCAGATTCCGCCAGCCTGTTTCAGGAACTATGGCGGCAGGAACTATGACGTCCGCAACTTATCTTGAAATTTAGGACAATTCTGCATTGCCAATTTTGTGGCAACAATTTGGATCGGATCAATCTTGTACCAACATGACAATGCTCCTTGTTACAAAGCAAGGTTTGTATCTTTCTACAGAAATGGTTTGAGGAGAGAGTGGTTGAAGAAATGAACTGGTCAAAGACCTGCGAGATGACTTGGAGCGACTGCTACGGGATAGCCACAACACCCAATATCTGTAAGCGAACACCATTTTAATTTTCATAAATCACAGTTGCATGCAAAAATGCAGTTCGGAAACTTTTGATCACAAGTGTATTGTAGGTTAGTTATAAACATTGTGATTTTTCTGATTGGTTTAGATTATCGTTCTGCGTTTGAAAACAAAGAATAAACAGAGAATTCATGTTACAGAGAATAAAAAATCCCTTTCTCCTTTATTCATAAATTGGGATAATTTATTTTTCTTTCGTTTACGTATAAGAGTTCCCTGCATATTTTTCGATCCATCTTTTTGTTGCGGAAAGAGGAAACGATGGAGGCAACAGGAAATGTCACAAAATCGATTAACGCCACCCTACCTCAACCCGTTTTGGGGAAATTGAATTTCGGAGATTGCTTCTCCCTTTCCCTACACACACACCTTAAATAGCGGGTTCATATTTTAAGACTCACCTTTCGTATTAAAGTCAGCTTAAAGTGATTTTTTTCCCAGTTTTATTTTATTTTATGATGACTGGTTGGCGGAAGATATAACTTTAAAGAAAACTTGACGTCTCACTCTTGGTCACGTATTTCAAATGGGCCAACGACGAACGGCTTGTCTTCAATTTTTTTTTTTTTTTTTTTTTTAGCGTTTTCTTTCTTTCTTTTAATTTTTTCGCCTTCGGGAGGCTTCTCCTCTTGCGATTGCAGACGCGACTGTTACACACATCTCATTAGGCCTTAAGTTAAGGGATTTAATATTTTACCACCGCCATAAAAACGTAAATTATTGTCGTATTAGCTTCCCATTCGTATTCATGAGTATTTTGCTTTATGATGGGGCGGACGTAAATTTATTTCGTTTTCAAATGAAGTACGTAGTGGATTTTCATGGAAAAGGTCAGATGGAAGTTGAAAAAAAGAAAAGAGGAAAGCGATCAATCCGTCTTTCGTTCATTCAATTTCTCTCACGTCCGGACGAAAAGAGAGGAAAGAGGAGCGTTTTTTTTTTATTCCCTCTGCTCTCCGCGCTTTGCATATGAAACGTGGGGCTTTTGCGGCGTCATCGTTCTTCTTTCGTCCGCCTCAGGTCGATGGAACGACCAGCCACGGACACAAGGCTTGGCCCCTCGGGGAGAAGGAGGAGGAAACGGGGGACCTATCGTCCTCAATCGATTATTCTACCAGGATGAGGTTGCCATGGCGACAGGGAAAGCGGTGGCTAAGCATGAAATGCAATAATGCGTGACAATTAGGACCCGATTAAACATAAAGCTGGGTATTTTGTTAGCCTAGTTTATCCCTGCGTGTTTATATCTATTTACAAAAGGTGGAGCGTGATTGGGTCGAAAGGGGAAACGGAAGGGAGGGCTTTGTGAAAGAAGCATTGTGTTTCTGAAAATTCTTTCTTGAGAAATTGAGCCAGTGAAGCACTTCTTTGCACTAGATGCTGGAGTTAAAGCTCATCTATGTACACAGCAGTTTTGTCAAATCGTCTTCACGATTTCAGCGCACGCAGTATTATGGAGGAGAAAGCAGTTTAATTGTTTTATTGTTGCGTGGCGGTTAACCGTTCGTGTTAAGGGGGTCATTATGTTCTTTCTAATCGGTTCAATAAGGCGATGGCTGATTTGTTGACTACAAAGAAGAACGTGAAAAGACTCGTAAGTTTCCCTGTTAATCTAGAGGAGTTGGACAAAATAATGGAGACACTTCGTTGATTAAGGGGAAAAAAAAACAACTCGTATTAACCCTAATATAGATGAATTCGCTTGAATTCGCTTGGGAATGGAAGAATAAAAGTCCTAGATGCTAGTTAATGGAAACTTATATCATCCTTCATGTAAAAGCTCTTCAACTTCCCTTGAGAGATGCTGTAGATGGGATATCGCTCCGGTTTTCCAAGACAGACCTGAATGTTGGATGGTGTTGGCAACGGGTAACTGCCTGTTATAAGGATATGTTTAACTTCATCTTAATTCTCCTCAAAACAGAATTGGACATTGCCGAAAACTACGTTTGAGTGGGCTTAATTTTCTCAAAATTTGTTAATAATCCTCACTCCTAGTTAATTGTACCTGCAGAAACTACGATATGGTTGTCCAAATTTTAACGGAGCCTCCTCCCCCGGTGATTGGAAATATGAAAGACGACTCGTTGAATCCATATGATGTTTCGACTCATAAACATTCCAGAATTTGGGCTCGTTACAGTACTGTTATCAGTAGCTTAACAGTTTGAATTCGGTTTGCCCACAAATCATCTTCCGTAACACGCTCTCACTTTCGTAGAGTTTTTGCTTTTTAGATATCACGATCCTCTTTAGTGCCTGTAAACCACGGTCATACAGCTTACTTTTCTGGTACTAAAGTATTTAGTAGAATCGATTTCACCTTGCATATCCTAACACTCGATAAGTTTAATTAACTTGAGGTTTATTCAACCGGCTGGTCAAGCATCTAAAATTTGCCATCTTTGGAATACAGGATAGTCGGATGAAATGGCAATAGCTAATCTAACCTAACCTAACCTAACCTAACCTACAGCAGCACGATGCCCATAGATGTCTGCTAACAGGTGACCAAGTATATTCTACAGAACGAAAACAAGAATAGTAGTGCGTACCAATTCGAGGGGACAATGGGTATTTCTTTATTTTATTTAACTCCTCAATAGGTAGCCAATGCATCTCAGTGGGGACTTGCGATTACAAGATTGGAAATATGTCATAACCATTGCTTCAACCAAGGAACAACGTGCCTTGTATTAAGTCTCTTGATGTAACATACTTGAAATTTCGTATAAGTGATTTTAAAAAATTATGAATGAGGAGTGATATTCTGGTCTTGGCTTGTTGAATATTAGAAAGAAATATTTTTTGGAAGAAAAGATTATTTAACTTAAGAAATGAGTCGAAAGTGTTTTCAATTCTTTTTCCACCTGAAAGGCAAATTTTAAAAGTTAACTGTTTTTTTTCTCTTTTGAAAATAAAATTTTTTCCGGGCTTTTCAAAATAGATTGAAGGACTCGAGTCGTCTTGATGATATCATTATATTATTGGAAGCCTTCCTTTCTCCTCTTTAACTCTGTTACGGACAGATGATTCGATATTTGACTCGACTTCGAATGCCCGGGGTGTTACACATTCACCGTAGAACAGTTGAGAGCTAAGAAAATTGGATTTTCGATGCGCAGTTGGTCTCTGTGACTTAAGTGAAACTTTTATTTTCGATAAACCTGAAAGAGACGTGGCCATAGGCGCTGCAGGCAATATAAAGTGCTGAGGTTTCTAAAAGCTTATTATAGAAGCTAAAATAAAGTAGAAATTTTTTTTTATTTTTATTGACTTTAAATTCATACGAATACGTATTAGCCTAAGATAACAGTAATAGCAAAGTTGATAAAATGACAAAGTGAAAACAAGAAGTTTTAAAATAAAGCGATTACTTAATATAATGATTTTTTTAGGAGACGAATGTGCTGGGCTTCAAGGGTCCAAGAAAAATGACAATTATAATGCCACGCGTGACCCCTGAGAACGGAAGAGCGAATATCATTCCAGTCATGGTGAGTGGTGCCAGTTTAAATTCAGTCCATTTCGCTTTCTGAGGCTAATTAATTTAAATAATCCTCCTACTAGTTAAACTATAAAAATTTAACAGTTGTTTAAGGTATGTTTTCTTTTTTAATTATAAATTACAATTACTTATAGTTTTCAATAATTTTGTATTGTCGTTATCATAAGAGTAAAAATATCTTTCCTAAACTTCGTAATTATTCAAATCGACGTGTATTTTTGGGGAGAAAAAATCCTGCTTCTTTGGAAAGGAAATTTATAAAGCCTTTTTTTATTTGCCGTGTTGAGTTGCTGCACATAATGCTCAAGTTGCCAAAACCCATCAAGAACTTTCTTATTTTTTCACTATGCAACATACGTCTAACATACGTAGCTATCTACTTCAGGAATCGTAGAGACCCATCGGGGAAGCATTAAGTTCTTTTTGTTTTGCTTCCATTATTTCTTGCCATTTTCCGAAGTGACAACACAATGTAAGTCTAAGTCACCATCCTCTTTCTTTTAGAGGTTGAATTTAGATCCGGCCAGCGAAGGACATTTGAAAGGATATTAATTGCCTGGATAGCCGATTCCTATGCCATTGTTTTTATTTTATATCGTGGACTTCGAGGTTACTTGGAGCTTTACATCGATGAATATGTACTTGTTTATAAAGGGCAAGAACTTGGATATTTTTAGCGAAAATGTTGCGCCTCCTAACTGGAAGACTCCTTCATGAATATACCTTTGCGTTTTTGGGTATTCTCCCGAGATGAAAGACTACTTTTGCTACTACCGCAGGCATTCCTCCGTGCGTGGAACAGTCTTTATCTGGAAGGCTTCTTGCCGGTATTGGAGTTTTCCTATTCTTAATGAATATGCTGTTTTTGAAAATCTTTATAATGGTTAATTATGAAAACTTGGTATTGGAAAAGGTTACTATAGGGTGCATTCAAGTTCTTAGATCTCTTTGAAAAAAAATACGGTTCCTAGAAAGTTGAAATTGCTGTAACATTTCAGTATAGTCACCCTTGAGGTACAGAGGTTGTTAGGATCTATGGTAACAATTAGCATATATAAATGTGGCAAGCACGTTCATTTCATGTGAGCTATCATGCGGAGTATCGTTACGGTAGATATTAAAATAGTTAGAATTCGAACAGCGAGCTAAAAAAAAATTGAGTTATGCCAGCGAAAATTGACAGGTTTTGGGAGGGCTACATAACAGATCTTTCTGATGTCAAATTCAGCTATTCCGAAATTATGAAAGCACGTAAGAAGGAAGGCTTCCTAGTTTTCAAGAACTCCAAGAAAGTGATATCAAGTGTACTCTTGGCGTCCAGAAAGTTCGGGCTCTCGTAACCGTACGTAACCCACCAACACAACGGGCCATTGCACAGAAGGTAGGGACATCTGTGTACGCAATAAACACAATTATCAACCGTGATTTACAACTGGAAAGGCGACATAAGAGTCTCGTTCATAAGTTGTTGCCACGCCATGTTCAAGAGCGACGGACCAACTGCTGCAAACTGTATGAACGATACCTGGCGGATGAAAAGTGAAAATATAGTAGATAGTGACACTAGATGAAGCGTATGCTTATTTAAAAGACTGCAACAAGAGTCCAAGGGGTTCTAAGGACTTCAGAAAATGGTACCGTGTATGCAAGGAAACATTTTCAAAAGGTTTCGTGATCGTGGCGGATTTTGCAAGTTAACTTTACACGGAGTTGAGTCAAAGGCCATAGTCAACGCTAAGTACTATCAGACTAACGGTCTAATCTCTATATTTACCTGTGACATCCTTTGTTTGTACGGCATGACTGCACCAAGAAAAGGCGTCGAGTCATACCGTTGCTCAACTCGCCTGTTCTTGGAACGCACCGCTAATGGATTTTTGTGGCTTAGGTCTACTTAAACGGGCCCTCGGAAAGAGACGACGCGAACAACGGAGGGTCTTTGGAAAGCTTGTCAACAGGGGTGGTTACGAATTGATCTTGATTTTTTGTGTTCCAGCCTCCTGCAGTGGAAACTGCTATGCAGGCCAATAGCAGCGATGGATGGCTACAAGATTGAACAGTGACGAAAGGGGTTTTTCCACCTTTTTGATCCTCTGTAACTTGTTACCATAGATCCCTAAGAACCTTCTGTAAACACATTTTTCGCGACGCTGGCGCCACGATTTCATAACCTACGCAATCGCTTCTTTAGGGGTCTGTTTTGTACACAAGAAAATCGGCGAAAAAGCTAAAATTTGCTAACTGGGAGATTAGATGAGTATGGAATACGATGAAACCTTTCAAAGTTTTAGCAAAGAAAATTCTGGACGAGGGTCGCCCGATTTGTTCAGCTTCTCTATCAGCAGTTTTCCTGTGTAGAAGAATCGTTTGCAGCCAAGGAAACGTAGCATCAGCGTTGTGAAAACTATATCTGGCGACTATGTTGAGAAAAGTCTTTCCCGGCATGTACCAACATTTAAGGTCATTTTTCAAAATAAAGAAGAGACTTTAGAGCTTGAATGCACCTGGTATACCCTGTCCAAATCGGTCAATTTTTAATGGCATACTCGACGCAAAACCTCTTCCAACCACTGATCGTGATAAGCCTCGGTCAACTTTGCTCACATTAAGTTCACGTGCTCCCGGTATTTGCATATGGAAATCATTCTTTTGTAACGTACTCAACTCCCTGTAATAATAATTTTAATGCTGATGAGCTAATCACTCTGCATAAAATGGAAATGAGCCACTCTTTATGCAGGTCAATATGGGGTCTTAAAATTAGATGTCTATTAGAAGCGAGTGCCCTTCTGAAGTGGCAAACATAATTTTGAACTGCAAATTGATTCTGTCAACGATTTCCTGGTAAACTTTCTGTTAAGTTAGGCGCTTGCCAAATTAAAAATAGTCGTCGGTTAATTGATTTATTTTTCGCATAACAGTTAATGGGTTTCATGACTCTTGTTCTTTTTTAATCGATGAAGAGGAATCTGAAAATGTCTAGGGAGAGCAATAGCAAAGCGTTTCCATTCTGAAGTTCCGTTGACTGGGATTGGAGCAATTAACTTGGGGCAAGTTAGAGTAAACGCGAGTTAATTAACTTAAAGAAAATTAACTTGACTTAATATTCAAAATTGTTCTCGGCACTTTGCAACCCCCCCCCCTCTTTCTGCCTCTCTACTCTGTGTTAATTTCATTTCGTGCAAAAGACGACGTCCCTTGCCAACCTTTTATTGATCGCTCGTTTCATGACCAACCTCTACCAGTTTTTTTTCCTTCTTAGGGGCGTTTAAAGGAGAAAACGAGAATTAGTTTTTATTTCTGTATCGTTGTTGTTGTTTTTAGTTTAAATTTTATAATTGTCTCTGTTTCTGTTAAAACAGGATAATGACAATTTCATCGAAAGATGGAAAAACAACTCCATGGAGAATCTCGTTGAATTCCACAACAAAACGCCTGTGTGGAACGAAGGTGACTAGACTCTTTTCTTATGGAAAATTTTTTTCTTAAAACCCTTTTCTTTTTTTTTTTTTTTTGCATATATTTAAGAATTGGCCAAAAAGGCGTTTGAGTTTTTCAAATGTAGAGTAATTCAAAATCGATTATCCCAAATCACTCTGGAGAGGAGATCATAGGGTACAACAACGATTGGTGCAATAAAAGACTACTTCAAAAATGACCGATAGAAGAAACTCTGGCGCTGCAATCAGTGTGAAACTGTGAAGTTTCTGGCCTCCTCAAATCGCATGAAATATCGTGTCATTTTACTTATCCTGCAACATCATTTTCATCGCTTTTGAAAAACGACTTTAACAGTGAGGACAGTCAGGCAACAAGAACACTGATTGTCGAATATTGTCATCCAATCATCTTCGCACACATTTTAATGGATGATACATTTTGGAAATTTCGTCTCTAGTCGCTGTTTGCAGCACTATGTTTCCCCTATCAATTTTGGTCCATTTTTGACCAATTTTTTTTATCGAACCTATCGTTTTCCCATAATCTGAGAGATATATCAGTCAAATTTAGCGTTGTTACGTTCACTGGTTTCTACTTCAGAGTGTTTTGAATAGGCTTACTTTACTTTGAATCACCCCGTATATGTAATTGATTATTTCTGAAAAGTAAGCCTTTAATTTTTTTGTACTCTGCAGTTCTTTTCAATAAATATATCTTTGATTCTTCAAAGATTAGCTGCTAATCTTAAGCAGTTTTTGCAACCACGTTTGTGTTTTTTGATGGATTATTTTTATTATTTAAAGTTCGTACTAATTAGGGTTTTCTATTTAATTAAGCTTCTCCCAAAGATAATTAATATAGTTTTGGATAAAAATCAATGTAACGAAATAAAAGAAATAGCAATATTAGAAAATGACTTTAATTAAGGAATAATTTTAAAAAAGCTAGAAAAAATTTTCTTCCTGATCAATGTTAATTTAATTGAACGCAGATTTCATCTAAATGGGAGGGTATGGGTTTACTTTTTTTCTTTACTCCAGAATTTCATTTTATTCAAAATATTGCGCTTGTTAAAATAAGCGTCTTTTTTGTGGGTGCATTTTCTTGAAATTAAACTGACGGCTGCAATGAAGGCAAATTTAAGCTGATGAAGGAGGTGGCTGCCAGATTTCCGTGTTGAACCTCCAAGTACATGTAGTACTGAAAGAGGATATGGAATCGGCATTTTCGTCACATCCATCGTTTGAAGATAACTGATATGTTTTCATTTTTATTGAAGAACATAATTTTTTTTTTTTTTACTTTATACATAATTTCACGTCGTTCACCCGTCGTTTATATTACTAAGTTCAATCTCTTTGATGTTGAACTCTTTGCAAGTTCTGTTCTGTTCCGGTCTTTTTCTTATTTTGTTTATTAACGCGCTTTCATTCGGTTTTATTTTTGTTTAAGATTATTTTTTATATGTTATTTTCATCAGCCCCGTTTTAGGCTTTGGCTTGTTGGGGGGGGGGGGGCAACATGGGGCTTGTCCCCTCTTGTTTGTGGGGTGGGTTATTTCCCCGTTGTGGTCACAATTATTATTACTTGAAAATTAAAATAATAATTTTAATTTATATTTGTCATATATTCATTAATATTTAGTTTATTTTAAATGTTAAGCACTAATGTGTTTGTTTCATTATGTTTTTTTCTCTGTCTTAATTTTAGACACGCAATCGTATGTCTTAAATTTTGGCGGTCGTGTGACTCATGCTTCCGTGAAGAATTTCCAAGTGGTTGGCGATAACGATCGTGAGTAGAAGAGAGCCGATCTCTCACTGTTTCCTATCTGCTATTTCTATCTGCCTTTTCGATCTTAACTTTCTTCACGTTTTCCATTTCTTCCCTATCCCCCCTCCCCCAATTCCCTTTCACCTTTTCTCTCTTTACGCGGAAAGAAAATTCGTTTGAAGATGGTTGTAGAGAGATAAACCCAAAGACCTAGTATCAATTCTACTCGTTCTTCTTTTCTTGTTGCAGGATAATAGAGATGGAGAGATTTTTTTAATACAATATCATTGTGAAAAGCGTTTTCTTCCTGATCAGAAATACTTTTCAGTACTTTTGGTTTTTGGTTCTATCTCTCCTCTTTGTTGTAGGCGGACAAATATTAATAATATTAATGGCGTTGATCCATGTTAGGTTCCTCCACCGCCATCATTGCCCCGCATTCATTATAGGAATAACAACAGAAGAAAGATCCATTTTATCATTGTTCAACCCTCTTCCCATCCCGCTACACTTTTCACTTTAAGGAAGAGAAATAGTCGGCGAGGAGGCATCGGGCGAAAGGGTCTAAAGAAGATGGATGAGAGGGAAAGTTGAGTCGCTCTTCTCCATCGATCCTAATGTTACAGAGCTCTCTTCTTTTTTTTTTTTTTTTACTCTTCACGGTTATGTCAGGGAGCCCAAAAAACGATTTTTCTCTCGCCTCAAGTGAAGAAATGATCATGTCCTCCCCCTCCACTCCCCTCTTTCCACTAATGTAAAGAAGATAAATGGAGAAATGGCATAAATATTGATTTGGCTCGTTTCCCTAATCGAATGCCTATCGATCCATTGGCTTTTGGTTTGTTTGTTTTTGGATCTGTGCCTTTTTTTTAATGATAACAACCTTGGTAATCGGTTTTGAATTTGCAATAAAGTAACGTAGTTTTCATGTTAATTCACGAAATTTAATGTGAATCATAGAAAACCTTTGAGATTACCTTCATTAGAATATTGGAAGACAATATGAAAGTAATAATAATTTCAGTAATAAGTTGTGCAGTAGAACCTGGATAAATTGAATCTCAAGGAAAGAGCCGAATGGTTCGATTATAAAGGTCTTCGATTTATCGAGTTAAATAAAATTTCAATAATAGAGGTTTTGTGTGAGGTTTGACTAACCGTACGGAAATGAAACAATACAAATATTAGTATTAGAAAAGTTTATAATTTTTGCTTGCTTTTCATAGCATGAAGCATCTGCACGTCTATTATGAATGAAACCAATCAGAACCGCTTATGGAATTTTCTAATAAGGAAGAGATAAACTGACATCAATTCTTTTTATAGATGTAGGGTGTATTCCAGGGATATTCTAGGTTATAAATAAAATTTAGCAAGACGTAGAATTACAGTCATGCTAGTTCCTCTCGTTTGCTGTAATATTTACCAACTTTCACTTTTCTCCAGATTCTGAGTTTTAGACTGTAAGTAGTTTTATGCTGTAAGTATGTACACCATGTGATTAAAAGATTTTCGTATCTGTATTTTGCTATACAGCCTTGATTTGACGAAAATTAATATGGTGTTGAACTTACTTTCATTACGACCTGTACTCTCTGAGGAAGACCTTCCCCCAGATTTTATTAGATAGCTTTAGAGATTTTCTTCCATTCTTCCCAGAGAACGTTGATGAGTTCAGTCACAAATGTTGGGCGATGTGCCTATCCCCTAGTCATGACTCCGATTCATCCTCCAGGTGTTAATGGGAATTTATATCGGGGCTCTGTACAGGCCAGTCCATTTCTTCAACCCTTGTCGTCTCAGACAAGTCATGCACCCACCTTACTTTATGATAGAAAGTGTTGTCTTTTAGAACATGGTTAGTTCAATTTCAAACTGTTGTCACAATAGTGCAGAATTATTCAGTTGTCAAGGTAAGGCAGATTTCATAGTTCTTGCTATTGGAACAAATTGGCTCGATCTAGGCCATGACATTACCTCCTCTGAATTTCACAATGGACATCATGCAATAGACATGAAGCTATTTAAACTGGAAATGACCTCCAAACATGATGTAATAATTTTTCTATCGAAAAATGGAAGGAAAAATTCTGCGACCTGGATTCGAACCAGGAACCTCGACTGTCATGGTCGACGCCTCTACCATTATTACATCATGTTTGGAGGTCATCTCCAGTTTATATTTAATTATTTATCTGTGAGCTCATCAAACTTTCTGATGTTGATAGGAGAAATTCTCGATCTGTGAGCCAGATACCTGCCTCCCATTAGGCTTTCAACCTTGACAACTTGGTTGTCTTTAAGACATCTTGTGACAGCATAGCTGTCCAGGTGTCTGCGATAGCCCAACTGGTAGAGGCGTCGACCATGACAGTCGAGGTTCCTGGTTCTAATCCAGGTCGCAGAATTTTTCCTTCCAGTTTTCGATAGGCATGAAGCTGTTCTCCAGGCATCTGCGACCAAAAAATGACCATCTGATTGCCAGAGGGTATAACTAAATTCGTCGCTCCATAAGACATGTTTCCATTATTACCCGGTCCAGATTCGGTGAACTGTACGCCTTTCTCAGCGACCCTTCGCATTGATTCTGCTGATGCGGTACCGCCATGGAAACGTAGGGCCCTCAGCTCCTGGAGATGGTGATCGTATTGGCAGTACTTGAAGTTGCATTTTGAAACTGTAGCAATTGTTTCAGCTGAAGATTATATTCTGATTATATCTCTCCAAACGAACTTTCACTTGACGATCTCGGTCTGTTATTTTCTCTTGGCCTCACTTCGCGTTTCACTAATTTTGCTCCTTGAGATTTTCACTTGATAATGATGTCACCTCCAGTTGAATGGAGTATTAACAAAATGACTGAAATCTAGGGTAGAAACATTGTTAGAATCTCATCCTGCACCAATATGAATCACAGATTAGTCCAATAAGGCAGGTTTCTATTTATATTACCTTAGACATTGACGACATAACATTAGAACATGTTACATCGTTTTCGAGAGGTGGCCGGAAACTTAAGCTCATATATTGTATTCCTTGTACAAAACATACTACTCATAAGAACCACATTCAAATAGTATCAACTGCATCGAGGGAGGATTAGGCAGATAACTTTCGCGTAAAAATGTTAATTAATTAATCTTCATATGCTAGATTTTATATTGCAACATTATTATTATTGTGAGCTTCTCAGGATAATATCGAATTAGGTGGTAACATTTCTTTAAGGTGATGAAAACTCTTTATTAGCAGCCATTCTACCTGTACGTAAGGAAAAGAACACAACGTAACTTTTTAGTACAACAAATTAAAATATTGGAAAACAATATTACCTTCTATTGAGTTATAAAAGTTTGTGTTATTTTATTTAGTTTTGTTTGGCGGAATAGAGCAAGGTAGCAGCAATTAAGTTTACATGAATCACGAGGGTTTAAAAGGTCGATGGCAGTTTACAGTTATTTACAGATGATTAGATGCGTTCGTTTTAGTTAGTACCAGTCTTTCTGTGTAAAGATTTGTACATGTTATCGACGGGAGGGGAGGAGCACAGTAACCCGCAACCAGTACGATCCAAAACGTCAACAGTACCTGCATAGCTCCAGCAGGCTAAACCCCAAGATCCAGTAGTCGATATTAGTTTGGAAGTAGTATTCAGTTTTATGGGGTGTGTGTATTTTTCTACCTTGTTTTAAATTCCTAAGCCCTTTTTCTCATATTTTTAAGTGTGGGTATTTTTTAACATATTCATATTCATATGAAACTAACAATTTCATCCTTCTTTCAACGTTATTCTCCATGTTACTAAATTGTTGAAGAATAAACATAAACGCTTTGGTTGAGTTTTTGATTATTCTCTCTTTCTGCTTTAACTCAATAGAAATTGTGTTTTGTAAGAAATTAAAAGGGTTAATATTTTAAAGAGTTCAAGGAAAAGAAAGTGGTTTTCATTTCTAATAATATTTTTAATATTATCCATATAATACTGAATTTGAATCCTCTTATTCTGTTTCTTGTGTTTCTCTCTCTCTCTCTCTCTCTCTCTCTCTCTCTCTCTCTCTCTCTCT
>JAHWFO010010123.1:2621024-2651161 GCA_023313115.1 Rhysida immarginata
TCTCTCTCTCTCTCTCTCTCTCTCTCTCTCTCTCTCTCTCTCTCTCTCTCTCTCTCTCTCTCTATTTACTTTGCTATAAGACATGTTCTGTTCAGCTGTGTGCCTTACCGTTCGTTTCGCTTTTCTCTTTTTACTTTCATAGCCGAATACATCGTTATGCAGTTCGGTCGTGTGGCGGAAGACATGTTCACGATGGATTTCCGGTTCCCCATGTGTCCTCTGCAGGCGTTTGGTATTGCTCTGAGCAGCTTTGACAGCAAATTGGCGTGCGAGTGAACTCTAACCCCGACCCTCTCGCCAGCTGGGCCTTCTATCCCCTACGTATCTGTTGCCGTCGAGACCCGAGACCCAAAAATAATAAAAACGGACAATTATATAAAAAAAAAAAAAATTCAAAGGAAGAAACCTGACCATCGCCCTTCTTGCTTAATAATTCTGATATTTCTACAGACGGGAGAAGAAATCAAGACCATAAGGGATTGGGGAAACATCCAATAAGTGAATTGGAGGTAATATAAAAGAAAAAAAAGCACTTCAAAAATTATTTGTGACAAAAGAAAATTGCATCAACATGAAAATGTGTGTGGTTGTTGTTGATTTTTTTTCTTTCAAAAGTAAGATCCCCAACGACGAGCGGTGATAGTTGTGGAACGCGCTTTGTTTTGGTAATACAATACCATCCACCATTCAACAATTGCTTCTGTGAAAAAGACATTTCCTAAGTATTTATTTATTTATGAAACTAATAAGACAGTGTTTGTTATTTTGTCGCTTGATGCTTCCCATCTCCCTTTTTTATTTTTTTTATTTATTTATTTTTTTATTTAATTCAGTTTTCCATCGTGTCGTGCCACTTTTTTTTTCAGAGCTGATATCGTAGACCCAATTTCTCTTTGACGATTCCACCGGGGAGGGTGAGGGAAATTAATTAATATTAATTATGTTTATTGGGAATGAAGTCGACTGAGGAGATGTTTTCTTTCATTACGAGATCTTTTCTGTCCTGCAGACGGAGCGTTCAAATAAGAAAATTTGCGGATTAACCCATCTGGAATCGTGTTCGGTTCACGCTATTATTCTTCAATTAGGCGAAATCATGGATGACTGATTCTTTGTTTTTAATCATTTGATGTTTTTATTATTTTTAATAATTCTTTCCAGACGCCATTTTGCTTTCTGGGGTTTTGCAAGTTTTTCTTGAGGTGCGTAAACTATGGCAACCCTTCGAAGCAAGTAACTTTGTAGTTCTTTTACTATTACAATTCTCTTCCCTCGCTTATCATTACTATTTTATATTATTCAACTTGATCGATTGTCAACCATTTTATTATTTCTAAATGAAGGGAAAAAAATCTAAAAAAATGGCGTAAAGATGGGTTTTTTTGGCGCTAGTCTTATCGAGCGTATGATAAAGTGGCCCCGTTTACTTGACTTGACACTGATATATGGGCCCCGATGGCTCACCTTTCCACCTCTGCAGTTTTGAATTAACAATAATGGGGAAAAGAAAAGCAGCAAGCGGCCCTCGAAACGAGCCGTTGCGCATGCGCCTGGATAATTAAGCTATCTTTGCGCGCAATAAATTTCCCAATTGAGTTAATAATGAATGAATCGGGTTTTGATTCATCGGTGTCTGCGGCTTTGAAGGAGATCCTCGGAAGAAAGCGTTCCGTTTGCTACGTGATGTACTTAATAGGGTGGTTCCATTCGAAAATGTGATTATTTTTGAATAAATTTTTAAATTTGATCACTCACATGTATCTTGCGAAGTTATGAAGTGTGCATAGCCTTCTTCTACTTGATTGCGTTTCTAATTCATTTGTCTGCGCGAATCGATATTCCAATCGAAAATTTTATTCGCAATTTTTAAAAAATTTTCATTGTCCTAGAGTTTCTTCTTCGCTTGCTAAAAATATTTTAAAAATTTTTAGAAATATTCTTTAAGACTCGGGATATTTTTTTTCATGTAACGATAACAGTTAATATACATATTATTTACGCGCAAACTTAAAATTGTGTTGCCTAGCCTATAGATCTGACCTAATGTAATCTCCTTAAAATATATGAATGATGCTTTTTTGAAGTTTCTGTACACGCAAGTCTATATTTCATGACTCCCAAAATGCGTTTTACTATGACAAACATGACGCAAATACAACCTTAGCGTTGTATTCAATTGCAATAGTCTCTTGTAAATAGCATTTCAAATTTTTTTGCCAAATAATTTTAAAAATAAAAGCCGAGACAGGCAGTGCCATCTTTTTTTTTAAAATAAAATTTTATTTATTTGTATATTTATTTTAACTTATTCTGTTTAGGCGGTCGTTGAAGTTTTTTTTATTTATTTATTCAACTGGAAGAAAAACCTGTCAAAGATGTCCTAAAAAAATTTTGAGAGGGTAAGAAAAGCCTAAAAAAAGATGTGAATACCTGATGAATTTATTGTTATGTAAAGTGATAAAAAAGTTGTTGGCTCCCCTTCGTTCATTGTGCAATTGATTATCCTAGGTAGTAATAACAAGGAAATGGAAAAAAATTTTTTTATTAACATCCTCTTCCCGCCATCAATCAGCATTTACATTGGGAATGGGGGAATACAACCCGTTATTTTCCAAGCATGCGCATTCAGTATGCAAAAGATGACCTTTATACACCATTTCAAAGCATTTCCTAATGAGGGGAATCAAATAAATTAGGTAAAAAAAAAATAAAAATAAAACTACGACATTTGCGAAATAGCTGATCAGTTTTTATATCAATGTATTTCAATTTCAACACGAGCCAGCCAAAACCCACCGACTATCCGAGCCACTTTGTTCGTTAACCTTTTCCTAAGAGGGTTTATATTAAAGAGATAATTGTTTCTAAAATGACGGTCAAAAATAATGTAAACAAAATTTTGAATCTTGAAAATATGGATTTTTATCGTTGTTATCCATCCTGCTTTTTGCTGATGCGATTCGTTGAACCCTTGACCTCATGAACATTGTGATAACATTGCAGTTGTTTACTTTTGTTCTGCGTTAAACGAGTGATTTTTAACGTTTTGATGATCTATTCGCAGTTATCAAATGAGGACCGGCCTTTGTCGTTGTTGTTTGTTTTTTTTTTTTTTTGTTTTGTTTTGTTTTTTAATTTCGGCCATTCGTGAAATATTTATATGTACTCTGTCCGGGTATATGATTTGTTTCCAAATTGCAAATAGAAATGTTTTCCGTTTAATCAGTATTTTGTTTTACCGAATTGGTTTTCAATAACATTGCGGAGTTTAATATTGAGATAATTTCGAAATATTTCCAAAAAATAGGTATGATCATTGTTGAGATAGACGAGAAAGATGAAAATTTATATGTGTATATAAAAATTTTTTTAAAATCCCGTTGTAGAAATTCAGTTGTCTTTTTATTGAAATAAAAATGAGTCTTGAACGGAATTACGCTTTGTTGTTTTCTATTTAATCAATACAGTTTTTTTTTCTTTTTTTTCTTTAATAAAAAGGCTTATTTTACTCAGCAAATATTGCTGTCGCGTTTTATACATTGGTTCTAGGTTTTGTCACTAGATGGCGCCACTTTATGGATATAGCATCATGGAAGAAAGGTAAATAAAGTATCTCTTTACAAAGTATCTGTAACTTTCAATACCCGCGTATTCTTTTTAAAATTATAATGATGCAAATTATTAAGCTTTATTTTTAATTAATTAGTAAAACTACATTATAATAATTAAAAAATGTTTATTTTAAGTAAATGAGCAACGAATTGCCGCCTTAAATTGAATAATTATTATTTTTTTTAATATTTTCAAAATAATAATATAAAAATTTTGCATTTTTTTTTTAACATCAGCTTATTTAATATCAGGATTTAAGAAATTGTGTTTATTCTTAAAGAGTTTGTTTAAACGAATGGTTCATTTATTAAATTATTTTTGATGTTTTATTTATACTGTTAGCGAGTAAGTAGGTAACTCTTTGGGAAAAAAAGTCTTTGCACATTTTATTAATAGTTGAGATTATTTTTTAATTAATTTTTCTAAAATATTTATAGTATTCAAATAATGGTTTCCACTTTTTTTTTAATTTCTTCAAAAATCTTTATTAAAAAACTTAAAAATAACTGAAGACTGGCAAAGCAAACCTGTACAAAAGAGTGAAAGAGTCTTCACTGGTTAAAATGATAATGCTTAATAAAAAAAAATAATTTAAATAGATTCTTAATTTTTTTTAATTTTAATGGATTTCTTGTTTATTTTATATTATTATTATATTTTGTTCTTATGTGTATATATTGTTATTTAAAAAGACAAAGACATAACTAAGTAATCGTTTTTATTTATTTAAATAATTTATTGCATCGCTATACACGTGTAGACATAATCGGATAAATCTTTTATCATTTTCACCAGTATTCTCTCTTTATTATTATAAATTAATATAACATTTCAATACAAAGATAAAAAATAACATTTTTTAAGACTTTGTATTTATAAAAAAATCTTATAAAAACTTTTTTAAACTATAGGGAAGTATGTTTAAATACACTCTCTTTGTAAAAAATAAAATCGTACTTAAAAAGATAACCTTAATACAAATAGGTTTTTTGATTTGAAATAAGTAAATATTGGTGGGAACTGCCTGTTAACATTCATTTTAATAATAATAAAAAAAAGTGGACTGTTGGTAATAAAAAATATGGGCGCAGGTTTGTATATTAGTTCGATTTTTTTTTTTTAAGATAAGAATGAATCTCTATAAAATATATAAACAAATTTAGGTACGCTTTAACACAAAAACCCGTAATATTTTATTTATTCCATATTTTTCATAACCATCCTATTCCTATTTATGAATGAACCAGTCCAATAAGAAAAATAAAATTCATAATTATTAATGATTGTTGTTGTACCATGAAACCGATTCCCCATCCACTCCAAATACTGTGTTTATCACAAAAAACTGACTCGGATTCAAAAGATTAAAAAAAATAAAATGTTTGTTCCTTATCCCGTACCATCCAGTACTTTAGTACAATTGTTATAGTTTTTAAAAGACAATTCACAATCTGGATACATGAGAACGTATTAAAAATACCGCTATTTATTTTTTTCCCTACACACTAGAGTTGAGATCATATGTGAACCATTTGGTTAGTTCTGTATGAATGAAATGACATGTTTCTCTCAGAGTACGAATATTTAAATAATAGTGAAATTTATGTATTTATTATTATCGTTATTATTTATTCTTATATACACTATATACATGGACCAAAAAATCTGTGGCAGATGTTCACATCTCGTCACTGGTAGAAACCAAACTTCTCTGAAAAATCAAGAATCTTGCCAAAAATCGACCAAGATAGTTTCTTGGGGAACCCTTTCGTTCCTGTATTCACAATAATAAAAATATTAGAGTTTACTGCTTCGATTTATCCATGATCCAATTACTTTTTTGTAAAATATGGGACGCTCTTTGTTTTGTCCCATTCTATAGGAATGTTTGTAGGCAAAAGCAAAATGCAGAAATTTTTTTTTTTTTTTTTTTTTTTGGATGATTTTAAATTTTTAGGGAAATCCCTAATTCCATACATAAGATTCCTTCTAATAAATAAGTAAATAACCAAAGGTTATCAGGTAATAATGACTGAGTAGTTGGATCAAAGGGCAAGAAACTCAATGAAATTATATAAAGTTCCAACTAATTTACTTCTTGGTCTACACACTCCATGTTTAATGATTGTACTTCATATTGGAAAATAAAAAATAGAAAATATTGTTTATATTCTAGAAAATATTTGAGAAAAATTAAATATTTTTTCTTTTACATCGATCAACCAAAAGTTCGTGTGAGATCGATTATCGGTGAAGGTAATGCACTTTGATAGGAAATAAAAATGTACGCAAACCACACATTAGAAATGGATATTAACGGTTACAGAAACTAATAAAGGAAAAGTATAGGCACACAACATTTTCAACGTATAAGGGAGTCCTTTTTTTTTTAATTTACAACTTTATAAAAACAGGTTTATAAAATAAATAATATTTGCAAAGCATGATCAAAAGCAAAAAATATATATATATAAATCTTTATATTTTAGTCCGAAAATGCTTGAGGAATTTTTTTTTTTAAATATTTGTGTGTACGAATTATCTTGCCAGCTTATAATATAGCATGTGATTAATAAATACTATAATATTTACAATGAAATAATAATCTGATAAGAAAAGTCTTTCGTTTTTCTTTTAATTTCTATAAAATGTCCCACAATGAAATTTTTTTCATTTTTCTTGTTTTTTCTGATGTTGAAAAAAAGGAACGATAATGATTCAAACTGCCACCAAATGATGAATGAAGAAGAGTGAAAGAGAAGACGAAGAAAATCAACATTCGTGTAGTCGAAGGGGTGAAAAACATCAGGCTTAGCCTTAGTGCAGAACGGTTCATTTGAAATGTTCAATATAATGGGATTCACTTTGGTGACGATAAAGAGTAGTAGCTGCCATTTACAGCCGACTTTTGAACTGGGAGACTGCGATGGGTGAAGCAGCTTTCGCGGAGGAAAGTGTTCAAGTCTCCAAGATTCTTTGGTTAATTCGGTACAACACCTAGAAAAAAAACGAGAAAAATATAAATATAAGTAAAACGTTTGTTGTTTTAAATTTGAATATATATGACAAAAGACAACGTTTTAGCAATGTTAATATTTAAATAACATTCAGCAAGCCTGCTAGAGGGTTTGCAAACAGAGGTGCGTAAATATTTTTTTTCACTTTAAAAGTATACTTCGTTGTATCTTTATTATAAGGAATGCTGTTATAGCAAATAGTAAATTTTATAGTTAAAACTAAATATTTCTCTCAAGCGTTTAACAAAGTTTTCTGGAAGAATTCTACTAGAAGTGCTAAGATAACGTTTTCTTTAAAGTAATTTTATCCAGACATGTATTTTTAACACGTAAAGAAACAATCGCTTAAATTATATCTAATCGCATTACGTCTTCTAAGACAACCTATCCCATTTTGCTTCTTAATATCTATCCATCGGTTCTCCTTCAACACCCCCTGTTGAAGAAATGTCACTGCCAGAAGAGCAACTGCTTTAACGCTCAATTCCTCCCACGCAGCAACATACGCGCTCAGTAAAAATAAAAAGAACCTTCCTTTTCCTTCCCCTCCCTTTAAGCCCGATAAAATAAAGGGAGATCTAGTGTCCTTTTTTTTTTCGGTGGCTTCCTTCCACCCTCAATGAACAGCAGAATGAGCCCATTATGAGAGATCACACACGTTTTATGGGGGTATAAGATATCAAAAAGTATCGAGATGTAGTTAGAAGCATTTCTGCGGTGATGATGTGAGCGCTGCGTATTATGTAGTACCTAACTCATCCAACTATACACTCTGAAAAGTCCCAGTGAATTATGAGCTGTTTACTCAAACCATAGTAATTAGAAGATGTTAAATAGACATTCAAGAAGTATTCAGAGGAAGTACCAATTACCAGGTCTTCTTTCCTGGAAATACCCTTAAACTTAAAAACAAACTAGTAAATGGGAAAAGAGAAGCGAGTCCATTAAGTAGAAGGAAGAATCGTTCCTGATGGTAGAGAAGAAAAGACGGAGGCAGTTGTGACAGATGGACCACAAATCAATCGATGCGAGAAAGATCGATGGGGGCCTCCAAGAAGACCCGCCATTTACATGGGAATAAGACAAGAGAGGATCTAGTCATGTGCTGTTTCTGCTGTCTACATCTCCCCATCCTATATTTACCCCCCCCCCCTTTTTTTTATCCACTCTCGAAGAAGCTTCCGGTCTTAATTCCCCCTCCGGGATAGTCTTCCTGAGTGCGCTGTTGAAAAGCGACACCCGATGGCAGACGAAGCAACCCAAGCCACTTTTTCTTGCGGATATCAATCCGGAACTGTTTTTATGTTAGGGCAAAAAATTATTTTCACTAAGAAAAATGAAAACGACTGAGGAAGGAAGATAAGGGAAAGGGGGTAAAAAAAAAAGTTGTTCATACTTTGCACATGTTAACAACTGTCATGAAACGAATAAAAGGGTTTAGATTTGCATAATAAAATATGACTTTTACCCCCACTTCAGATGCAATTACTTAAAAAAAGTAATTATAATTTCCGGTATGTTTGTGCATTAATTTTTTTTTCTGTCATATTCTTGTCCTTAATTTCTTTTTGATTAATGCGATATTGAAAGGAATGGCTAGTTGAAGAAACAGTTGTCGCTTTGCCTTAGCAAAGATCCTCATATTAAGCATTATATGAGAGTGGGATTTTTAAATATTTTATTTTATTATTTTTTAGAGACTTTTAAAAAACTAAATTACTAATCGCTCAGATTACTCTAAACGCTCATCTTCACGCCTGAAACCATTTTAAACGGATTCCTCCGAGAAACCCATCGACGAAGCTCTTGTAATTGAGACCCTCCGCCAATGAACTCGATGCCTGAATTACGAACATAAAATTTTTACAAGCAACTTTTTGGCAATTAATTGAAGTCAACCACTTCATTTCCACTTTTTGGTTCGCTAAGATTTTTTTTAGTATTTTTTAACCTTCTATCCTTTCAATCTTTAACCCTTTAGCTCATTAATTAAATGGCGGGAGGAGAAGGAGGAGGAGGTCGGGAAAGGATGAAGGAAAATGATCTATGCGCTAGACGTTTCTTTTGACTGATGGGATGAAGGATGCAAAAGAGGTTTGCGAAGGAGGACAAAAAACGGCATAGACGATGAAGCAGGGGTGTGGAAGGGAGAGCTTATGTCTCCCCCTCTTCTGTCAGGAAGTCACCGGAAAGAGTGAAGATGGCTTCGTACAGATGCTTCCTGCCGCTACGTTTTCTCCTACCGTTAATTATTCCAAACCCTCTGTGCGATCAATCCTCCGAGAAAGAGAGTCGTTCTTCACCTAACCCTTATGTCAAAATTCACGGTCTCCTTGGAGAGAAAGCGTCTGAGAGGAAGTCACCCAGATGTTATTATCGTCAGTGAAGATCCTTTTTTTGTCCCTATCTCTTCTTTTTCTTTGCTAACCTGTCGCAACTTTGGAGTCCCGAATTCTTCTTTGTCAGTCTCTTTGCAGTATATGATGCTTTTGTTGAAAAGCTGGATTCTGGATCACTCTCATCTTTGCTGTTTATATTCAGTGGCTACGTTTTACAGAGAAATTAGGTTTCAATTGGATTAGTTTACTCAAATAACCAATGGATGATTAAAGCTTTACGATATCCCCTTTGAAAAAGTAAAGATCTGTGAATTCTGTTAAATGAGGATTCCAAAAGCGGTTCAGATCATCAAGTAGAAATCCAAGTGGCATAAGAATATAAAAAGGACGATAAATTCCAAATTTTGTTATGAATATTTCTTTGCTTCATTTAAATGATTCGGTGTCTTCATTAATAAAAAAAAACAACAGAAAGCTGTTAATGAATGACATAAATGCCGGAAGGTTAAATGGTCACTGCCACATAAACCATTGGAAATTGCAGTAATCCTTGTTAAATTCCAATTCTAGCGCCAATACTGCTTAAATTTTTAACAAAATCTTGGCATTGAAAATTTCAAATCATATCACTAAGCCAATTTCGACCATCTTCATATTTGTTCAAGCCTAGAGCCATATTTTATCGACTGACAAAAACAAATTTTGAAAATCTCACACGCTTCAAGAAAATCGGACAAAGCAAAACCATAAAGCATAAAGCATCTTTCGCTACTTTTTTAAATAGTTTCGCTTTTGGTGATTCTTGGATGGGGACGTGAAAAGTTTTTGTACTGAAAAGGCTAAGGTAAACCTTTGCGATAAAAATACATTAAAAAGATCCGCGCAAATGATGAATTAATATGCAAAAAAATTTTTTTTTAACCTTTATCATGATTACTTTCTGACATCATTTAATTTAATGTTCTTCTATTCCTTAAGGGGCACTTTTGTGAAATACTTCTGTAAATGGAGCGAGCAGCTCTTAGATTTTTTTTTCTCCTTGGAATTGTGGAATTTAACTTAGAAACCGGTATCATCAAATGTTTTTGTAGAGGGGAGAGCAAAATGGCTTTCCAGATAATTAGCCAATGGGAAAGTGTGCGAGTGAAGCCATAGAGCTCCCCGTGATCATGCAACCATAGCCAATGGTCGGAAGGTCGGGAATTGGCAGCGCATGTTCGGCATCAGAGACCTGAGATTATCGGCGGCAGCGGAGGGGGACAATGGGTTTGCAAACCATTCCGTTGAGTGGCGCCGCAATGGTCCGGAATTTCGGGGCGCATTTCTTTTTCGACTAGTTTTGTCAAAAAACAGGAAACGGCGAAAAACAGGTGATACGTGAGGGGAATTGCAACATTTGGATGACGATCTGACAAAATTTTTTTCTGAGAGCAAAGGAAGAGAAGTGTTAATCCGTGGGGACGTTAAATCGAAAATGCCATTTCAAAGTTTATTCTGAACACGTCTTTTGATAAATTCTTCTGGAGAGTGATGCTGTTTTTGATTTTCTTTTCTTCCAGTAAAAACTCAGCTTCACATTTAGGTTACTATACCCTTATTCAAAAAAAAATTTTTTTAATGATGTGTTCTGATCATTTCTTTATTTTTCCGACTCGGGTGTTAAAGAAAAAGTGATTGAAGTCTCAATTCATGAAAATGAGTTTATGCATCGAAACCAGCGAAACGACGACATGAACGGCCACTAGAGATGGGGCTGTAACGAGGGACAAAGGCTTCTTCACCTTGAAACGTATTTCTCAAGTGAAAGTGCGTTTCCTTTTTTTTTTTTCCTTCTCCTTGTGATAGAAAGAAAAAAAAGTTCTTCGGCTCTTTAATCCTCGCCACGAGGGCGAACTGACTCATTTTTCTCTACCTCTGGGCGATGTTTATGGGAGGGAGGAGGAGAAAAAGCCGTACGATGATGATGATGACGATGACGACGATAATGATGATCCTTTTGTGATAGTGGAGATGTTACTTTTGCATCTGGAAAAAGTTTTTATTTTTGTAAGAAAAAAAAAGAAGGACGAGGGGGTGAAATTTACGTTCCATTAACCTTGAATGCGAAATTAAGTTTTAACATCCGTTCATTGATCTTGAACAGAGAAAAGTTTAGCGCTCCTACGAGAACACCCTAGAATTAGGCAGCGTCGTTTTCTTTCCTCATCATCTTATCGGCAACTCTCCCTCTCCTCCTCCTCCTCCTCCTCCTCCTCCTCCTCCTCCTCCTCCTCCTCAGCTTTTCCTTCATTAATTCACAATTTTCCCCAGCTTCGTTTGACAACAGTAGGAAGAAGGACTTTCCCTGCCTCGAGAGAAAAATCATAATTCCTCGGGAGAAGAAACTCTCCTTTTTCAGCTCCAATATTCTCAACCCCCTCCCCGCTTTTTCTTCCCTTGTTGCATATTCCCCACCACCTCCACCACCTTTATTTTTTCTTTGCCTCACCTTGAACTTGTTGAGAGTTTTTTGCTCTTGTGCTGAGTTCATACGAAGAGGTCGAGGTCTGTGGCCGATAGTGGCGCTACTCTACCCTGGGGGCTGAAAGTTAAAGAGAACGGACTGGCAATAGGGGAGAAGTAAAAGGAGAGAGAGAGATAGAGAAGAGAGAGAGGGCCATGACCACCACCTTCTCCTCCTCCTCCTCCTCCTTAGTTGTTCTCCAGGGTCTGAAAACTTGTCCGACGGGTCTTGAGTCCATCCACCGTACGCTCATGGCTTGGAGCGATAAACATCAGCAAAAGGTGCTCACCAGTTCTACTCCTCATCATCTCTGGTTATATAGAGCGATCAAAGTGCGTATACGATTAAGAGTACGAGAATACACACAGATATTAAGATGCAAAAACAGGGTTTCTTTGCATCAAAAATAATCTTTTCTTTCTCTTAAACAAACAAAACACCAGACCTCTTGGAACTTTTTGGTTTAGTTTGTCCCTCTTTCAGTGTAACTGTTCAAAGTTAATTCAGAAGGAACCCGCAAGCTAAAGATTTACGCGAACAAGAACAATATAGCAACAGGTACACAATCAACGCGTAAATAAGAATCTTCAATTCGTTGTCAGTCATATAAACAGTATTATCTCCCTTTAAGAAAATATTTGTTTCCAATCTCGGTCACGAATCTCTATCTAAAGGGAAAGCTAATTTCTATAATTAATCATCGTCGAGATGATAAAAGGTTTTGTTGGAATGAAAAAAAAAAAAAAACCCATTTCCATCCCCACCCTTCTTTCACTTTCCCTTTCTTAAAACTTTCTTCGACAACTCTGCAATTGACGAGGTCTCGAAATACACATCGCATATAGAAAGTTTGGTGAAAAACAACTGTCAAACGAGTGACGAGGACAATTAGAAATGCAGCTCCACCAACGGCTCGCGATCACTGTTATTTGCGTGCGCACGTGACTCGAATCGTCAACCAACCTGGAGTCGTAATTACATCGTAGTTTTTGGTTGATGCAAGCGCCCTCGCCTGTGCGTGCCTCGAAACACGCAGCGTTTTCATCAAACCTCCGAGCGTCACGCAGAGACCCATTTATTGAAGGGACCTCCGTGATTTGCATATCAAGGGTCGACGAGGACTTTAGTTCCCCGGGAAACACCCCCGAAAATAAGTCGGCGAAGATTTACAGAAAACGCCTGGGGCGTCGAAGGAGACCAACCTCCTCTTTTGGCTTTCCTCTTTTGTCCGTTTTATTTTATAGCGACGTAGAAATAAATAAACTAAAACTGTTTTTTATTGAAAAGCAAATTTTTAATACACCTGTGTTGGCTATAGCATATCAAAAAGGAAAGGGACGGAGGAAGTCCTTTGACGACGGTCTGAAAGGATTTTCAGCATCATTGAAAGGGAGGCTGCGCATAGAAAATGAGACGTGCAGTTTGGTCTGAATTTTAGTCGGTCCGTTTTCAAGCAAATGTTTATATTCAAGCTTTAAAATGTATTACAGAAGTTTACATTCACACACCGTCATCGTATTTTTTGCAATGGTTTAGAAAAGGAATTTAATAATACAAGAAGGTGCTCTAAACGAATTTATGAAACATTCTAACCACAAATTCAAACGAGATATGAAATACCGGATTCTTTCAGAATACACAGAATTCGCTAATTTTATTCTTTACCCTCTGGCGGTCGCTGTGGTAGATTCCATTAAATTGTAAACCTATACTAATGGCGCATTAATAATTAGGTTAATTATGAAAATTGATATTTCCCCATAGGACCTCAACATATTCTGCTCAAGTGCTCAAAATATAAATCTAAGCTGGTTATCTTTAAATCACAACAATAATTTTTTCTATTCCTTGAGTTTTTGCATCCGTAATAAGAATTGACAAAATTATTTTGATGATTTGCTGTTTGGTATATAATTCTGAGGCCGATGTGGATTTGTAATGTACAACATTACTGATTTATATCTTTTGTCCGTCAAAAATCAACTTAACTTTCTTTGAGTATAAAGAAAGTTAAACCTAGATTAAGAAACACCAGAGATACAAGAAAAGCTTGTCGAAAGTGGGAAACCGGCAACGCTAGTGATTCTGATGAATTAGTTAGGTAAAGGTTTCGTTTCCATAGAAACCCCGTAAAAAAATAAATTCCATGGTAGACTTGATTTCGCCTTCTTTCGTTTTCATATTCTAAGCTTTAAACTCACACTTGAAAAAAATTACTCGGAAGAACTGCTTTGTTCATGATTTTCCGAAGCCCGACCAATGCAAATTATACTTTTTTGCAGGTAATACTGCTGTGATGACATGGATGCACTGTCCTGCAGGATGCCCTGAAAGGCTGAATATGCTGGTAGATGGCCCTGAAAGAACAACTGGAGGTTGAAACTGAATTCACTTTTTAATGAAAAACTACCGATAATTTTTGGACTAATCTAATTCACTTTGATCGCTAGTGTTGCCGGTTTCCTACTTTCTACAATCTCTTGTCGTATTTCTGGTATTTTCTTAATCTCTGGTAAAACACACTAATCCACAAGAGTAAAGAAAAAAACAAGAAATGGTTCCTTTAGTTCCACAGTTTTTGCTTATTACTTTGTTCACATTTGAAGATAATAAACCGTTAACTTCAGTTCCAGTCTTGAGTTAAAATTAGAGACAATATAGTGAAAGCGACACTAACGTAAGAAAAATTTAATGAAGTGCACATATCCTCTTTAATCGAATACAAAATGAAATTTTCATCATTATAAAAAAAAGCGCTTGCTCAAATTAACCTTATCTCACCTAGTGGTATATAAAAGCGTGCACGAAAAAAAAATCATTCTACCCCGAAAGGGATGGTTCGAGAAATCCCCAGCTTCCTATGTCGTCTTCTCAAATGAGAGGTGCGATTTAATCAGTTCCCTTAGGAATGAATAAGCAAGCAGCCAGAACAGCCGAATTAGGAGCGTCCAATTTCAACGCTTGTCTTCGTTCTTGTCACCTTTGTATTGACTCGGATTGGAGATTCGGTACTAAGTGTCCCGAGTGACCGTCTTGTCACCCTCGTCGGCCTTGTCCTAGGACGTGGCTCAGTTGTTTTGAGATGGATGGTGGTGGTGGGTGATGCAACTTTTACAGGGATAAGGGGGAGGGGGAGAGGAAAAATGGCGTCGATGGGACTTGTTCTTATCTTGCCTAGACGGCAGACATCTGGGAATCACCTCGCTCGTAAGAAACCGAGGGGGTGGAAAAGGGATCCTCTCACTATTGTCACTGGAAAGAAGATGGGTCGACAGGCCTTAATGGCCGATTGCTCGAGAGATCAATAAAGAAAGCCCCCCTTTATTTTTCCCTCTCTCTCGCTCTCTTTGCGTTATAACGTTTTCCTGTTACCACTAAACACATGTCTCTCTATTATTTGCTCGCTTCCTCCGGTTGTAAGTTTTTAAGTGGGCTGAAGTAAAGAGGGACAATATTACTGGGGATTTCCGAAACATTCCTATAAAGGTTGTATCGATAAGCATGTAATTTGAAACTATTGGCATTGGACTTCACTTGCATATTGCTGTTCTAAATTTCTCACATAATTCTATTCTGATAGAATCGGCTGCAGTAAATTTTTGAAAAGAAGAACAAAAAATGATATCAAGACCCATCTGGAACGGAAGAGAATCATGACACCCACGCGAAAAGTATTAACCAAAGAGATTTACGCGCGAACTCCCGGTAACAGATGAGCCACGTCAAAGCCTCGGTTATGGTTCTTAATGGATGGTCTGCACTTAAGACGACTACGAAAGAAAGAAGAGAAAGAGAAAACGAACGCCAGGGAAGGTATCTGGTTTGTTTTTGCGCGTGGGAACCCGGGTTGGTGCGCGCACCTGGTCGGAGAAACCCATTGAGAGGCGTGCGCACTCGCAGCAGTGAGTGAGTGGCGGGGGCGGAGAGATCCCCAAAACCATCAAAGAAGGCATTCAATATAAAAAGGAGAAAACCTGCGAATGAATTCACCACATTGGAAGGCGGTCAGCGGACGGGGGAGGAATCGCGGCAACAACTCCCAAGAACAATCGGTGACCCTCTCGGTATTAGCTTTGTGCGGGGAGCCCGCGAAATCCCCCGGGTGTTCCTGCTCTTTTCAGGCGAAATAATACGGAGAAAAAAGACTCTTGGTGCTTCAGACTGTTGCTCACACTGTGCTTTGTCGAAACACAACGAGCGACAATCGAACCAGGCAGGGAAAAGAAGGGCAGAGATGGCTCCGAGAGAGAGAAGTGAAAAGAGGGAGAGAGTGAGCGGGAAAAAAAGGGCCAGTTTTACTAAAAATATGAATGCATATATTGTGCATCAGAGAAGGAAAGGGGAAAAGGCCTCGAAACTTAATAAAAAAAATTGTGTACAGTATATAAGTAAGGCATTGTTTCCAAGTAGCGGGAGGGTGACAGACGCTTAAGGTGGAAGCCACTCTCATCATCAGAGCGATCAAATCTGCGCGCTCACTCTACTAGAACCAGGAAACTCTCAGCTAATCACTCTATATTCCCACAGTGGACTTCAGGATGGCAACAAAGAGGTTTATATATATATAATCATCAGGAAGAAGGATAGATGCGAGATGGGATCAAAAACCCTCCTCTCGATTGATCGCTCCCACGTGATCTAACCGTCGACTATTTCCTGCCACCCAACTAAACCCTTATCACAGAGCCGTTGCAAAGGATTTAAGGTTCCCCTCCATCCCAACCCCTCCAAAAAAAAGCAGCCACATAATGAATGAATGAGTGTAAACGACTTTTCTCTGTATCGATGAAGGGCTACAAGTGAAGCTTCTTATAGACAGATGGGAGAGAAAAGAAGGAAAAATGCAATAATAGCACCAATTACGATTGTCTTTTAAGTTCCGAACTTCGTTACATTTTGAAGTTCTGAGAACACATTTATAGCAATCAATATACCCTATCTTTTCATTAGGAGCCCTTAAGTTGTATCTAATCAGGAGATAGAGGATTAACGCTTCTAATAAGTTTTAAACTGTGTAACTCGGATTGGTGAAAAAGAGATCTATAATTTTAGAAAATAAACAGCAATTATTGGCTTTGTTTTGAGCAGAAATAGAAAATACAGTAGTTAATTCGAACCCCTCTAATCTGAAAATCCATCAGATAATCCAAAATTTTTTCTGAACTGAGATAGCAGCTCGCCCGTAAAACATGTTTAGAGTATTAGGTTCTTCATAAACAGCAATCATGAAAGCATGTGTGTAGGCTACATATCTTAGCATCGAATCCGAAATTTCGTTAATCCGAACAGGCCTTGGTTCGGATAAACGGGGTTCTACTCAGTATCATTCCTGGATATGTCGCCATCTCTTTGTGTCCCGTCATTTTTGGCGCCATTCTTTCCGTTTTTGGGCGCCCCGAAATGCTAATAAAAAGTGGCATTGAATGATGGCAATCAGACGCTCGATTATTGATTTCCAACACTGCTTTTCCATTTCACCTTTTTTTTTTTTTTTTGCAAATCTGCCTCAATAAAAAAGTGCCACTGTGCAGACACAGTTGGCACGCCCTCAAGAACTCCTCGGCTCTATTGTATTTGGAGTTAAAGTAGAACCAAGTTTACGTTTTGTCCATTTTGCACTAGCACTGCCATGGTAGAGTAGAAATGTTATATTTTTTCTATATAATAGTGAATCAAGTCCATAGTTCAATTTTTAACCAAGAGATAGCAGAAGTCAATTGTTAATTAATGGCAACTAATCAACTTTGAGATCTGTTTTCTCAGAAATGAATCTCATGAACATGCTTCACTTTAACTCTGAAGCATCCACTTATAAGTTGACTTTTAATGCGCAAGGAGTCTTTAAGATACTCTCAAAACTTAATTAATGAAACGTTCACTGTCAAAATGTTCCCAATGTTACAATTAGCAAATAAGTTGGTTGGTTTGGTTTGTTTGGTATTTAACGTCCTTTTCAACTGCTGTGGTCATTTCAGGATGGCGTTATAGGGGCCGCAAATTTTGCCTCGCAAGGGTTCTTTAACGTGCAGCCGGCAAACGACTACACGGGACCAACGACTTTACTTCCCTTCCGAAGGAAGTGCGTGATCTCAGGATTTAACCCCTGAAAAAATCCTCGTCGTCCTCGGCCGGGGTCGAACCCGCGTGCTCGGACATCAGAGGCGATCATGCAACCACTGAGCCAACGAGGCCGATAGCAAATTAGTTCTATGGTTCCAAAAACCCTGAAGATCTTTGGCGACTATTAATTTTCACCTATATAAAGGCTAGATAAATGCCCTTAGGTCACTAATCCTAAATATAAATTCATGGAAAAATTTGTTATCATTAAGAAAATTAGGTGAAGATAACCCATACCATTCCTTAGATACTAATTGCATAAGCTTGGCTGAAAATGATGATGCAAGGGAGAAGAAAAAAAAAACTGATTCGAATTAGACGGTCCTCTTAAATGGTTATTCTATAGCTTTCATTAATCCTCATTATTGGACCATTTCCATTAACGGTTGCGTCATTAAAAGATACGCGACCCAGATATTAAGCGAAGCAAAGTTTACCAATCGCTGTCTGTGTTGGGTTTTTTTTTGTTGTTTTTTTTAATCTCGTCTCGTGATAAATGCAGACCTATTAAATGGTCCGATTATCAAGACGGTGGTGACAAATAATGATTAATTAATGAGCCTTCGATTGCTTATTTAGTTTTTGTTGCTATGTATATATTAATGGGAATTTGCTGTTGTTTCTTTAGGAGTAAGTAGAGGAAGAAGAGGATAGAGAAATAAAAAAAATTATGAGGAGCACAGGGGATAAGAATAAGCGTTTGTATGGAGAAGGAGGAGGTCTAATGTATGAGTTTCTCGTGTGAGCCTGTCTAAAAGTGAACGGGGGAAGTAGTGAAAGAGGGTAGGCCTGAATACGAAGGAGCAGCTTAAGACCCTCGTCGCCTCCAGCAGGGGCTTTCTCCTTTTCAAAGGACAACGATATATTTTTAAGATTTTTTTTTATTTATTTATTGTTTTTGCTCGTCTCAGTAACATTATTGATAATTAGGACTTAAAAACCATGTAGGAAAAAAATTGTGCCTACTATTAAAAAAAAGAAATTAAAAAAAGGAGGAAGGGAGCAGTTGGATTAATTATCACTTGAAAAATCGCCAAACGCCAACAAGTTCCAAAGAGGTTATCAAGTCTTGGGACGAGACTTTGATCAGCAAGTAGTGGGTGGTTGCTATAAACGACCAGTTCTCCACTCACACCTATTTTTTTTCTTCCCTTAAATCTCTTTCCTAACGGACCTCTTCCTTCATCATAATTTTCTTCGTGGGACTCCCGAGGGAGAGTTCATTTCGGCGGGAGAGATTGAAAAAGAGAAATCGACAAACGTCAAGGGGTTTCCATTGGCAGGGCGCCAACAAGGAAATACTCGCAGCTGAACTGGACGCTGCGTACTATACATATACACACACACACACACACACATACTCACAGCAAGGACATGCATGTCTCGCTTCTCAATACCACGGCGGGAAACTTTGGACACGAGAGCAGGGGTGGATGGAGGTAAAGAAGGGGGAGAACCGGTCGAGAGAGAGAGAGAGAGATCTTTTCCCAGACCCAACCCATATTTCCAACCGTGGTTCATAAAAGCCACCACCACGTGCATCCCAAGACATGAGCGAGTAGGGGGAACGACGAATTTACACCGTCTTTTTGGTCCTCCATTCCCTGGGAAAGCCCCACCCATGGCACCGGCTCTTTTACCTGTTCGTCTGCATCTGTCCTCGTCTCACCTGTTTCACTTGATATCTCAAAAGCAACCAACATTTTCATTCGAACTTTTTTTTTTTGCTTCCCTGCTTCTTTCATTCACCGACGAGTCCGGCTTAACGAGTAGTACGCACGCACTAACCATTGTAGAATGACTTCATTGAAGGCGGACATGTCGGGTCCAGGTCTAAATTATTCATGACGTTTCTTTATTTGGGAGATTCAGGACGGTTTGGAAATGGAAGGAAAACGTCACACTGATGATCAGCTGGCAGCCTATGACGTCACTTAATTCTGGTTTAAGTTCTCTACCGCCCTCTCAGTCGTTTTTTTTCCCTCTGTTCCTTCTTCCTTCTCCATTAACTTTAAACTGAGTAATCAAATGCTTCGGATCTCTTATTACGTTTTCCTCCCCTTCTATGCAAGATGGTTTCTGTCTGTCTTCAGTGAAGTTGTTGTTTTTTTTAAGTTTTTAAGTTAAGTTGTATTCACGTCCTTTTTTTAAGAACTGTAGATGCTTGTGGTGGTTTAAATATTGGGGCCTGTTTTCAATCTTTCACGCATCATCTATCATACGCGTCTGAGCGCGTTTCTATTTTTCCAAAATATGAAAAGGATTTTCCCCTAAATGGAATCGGAGAATGAAGTTGAATTTGAGAACAGGTAGGTGTGTGTCTGGAGATAACGATGATTAATGTGAAACTCTCAATTAAATAATGTCAAAAATTGCAGGCTTCTCGGATAATATAGTGGGTTTCAAAAAAAAAGGTATACACACTTTACTAGATGTTATCTATAACTTTTTCCATGAATAGCAAAAACGAAAGCTCACATCTAACATTGCTACATGCATTGATTGAGATGACCCCGATCGAAGAATACCACATTTGTAGACGTAGGAGATTTGACCATACTTTGCTAGGGCAATGGATAGGAGTAACTGTTCGCTGTAGTCAAAAGTAACTCTACGTATATGATAATCACTTTGAACACCTCTCGTAATTGTAGATGTCAAAGGGGAGTTACCTTCTTCCCTTGATGACTGTATATGAATTTAGTGTCACAACTTTTATATATTTTTTTCTTTTGATGAAGTGTGTATACATTTTTCGAAACACTCTGTATTATCTATCACCATGCAGAAGCGTGGTAAGATGCAGTATATCATGCGATTCGCTTTGTAATACGTATGTTGTCAAGAATGGAGACGACCTCGTAGTAAATAACTATAAATAATAATAAATGACTATAAATAATGACCTCGTAAATAATTATAACTCTTTCTTTGTAACCTGCATAAACATGCATTTTGAGGTTGAGTATTTTTGGGCGAGTAACGTAATTAGAATGAAAGTCACCTGGAATGTCAAAGATAATTAGAACAAGAGTACCTATCGTTCCAAATTCTAATAAATTTTTACTTAAGTATATAATCGATACAAAAACGAAATCGATCTCAAAAAATTGAGAGGGCAACGAATGCGCGCGAAAAAGCTCGTTACAATCACGAGCCAACCGATAAAGTTTCTGGGCCATGACAGGTAGAAAGGAAAAGAGGGAGGAAAAAAAGAAAGAAAAGGCGTGGGGGGGGGGAACTTCTTCCTTTTCTGTCTTGACTTCCCGTCTTTGGCGCCAAAAATCACCTCTGGTTGGCGTTCGTTCGCCTTTTAAATACTCTCCACAATTGTCTGACAGAGGTAGGGGGTTTCCTCAGGATGCACGCTCCACGCGCTGCTTCTCCAAGGAGAACGCCATGACTGTGGTGGACAGGAAAAAGCAGGGCAATATTGATCGCGGTTCATCCCCCGCACCGGTGCCCTTTTTCATGCCCCTCCCCTCTCCCTCGCGCCTCCCAAATGCCCCTTTTTCCAGCGAGCCGTGTGTCGGAATTTAGTGGGTAACAGTGCTCGTGGAAGGTTTCTTCTGCCACCTGCCCTTTCTTTTTTTTTTTTGTTTCCCCTCCAACATTAATGATCGGCCGCGTTTACCTGATCAATGAGAGCAAACCGTCGCGGTCACTCGGGAAGAGAGCACCTGCAGGGTGCGATCATCAGGTGGAAATAAGGGAAAAACGATGGCGGACGAGGAGCCTTCAGGTCTACCATCTGCCGAGACGAATGCGCGCACAAAGTAGGGGATATTGTTCAGAGGGATGTAAAATACCCTCTCCTCCCTCCTCCTCCTCGTTCTTGCAAGACTCGACAACACATCCCACTTTGTGTTGCCACCCTCGATCTATCTATCACCCCCATCTCTTCGTAAAACCTCCAACAGGTGTTACACGTCTAACCCCTACCTAGAAAAAACAATTATTTTGAAGGATAAATTGGAAATTTTTCGCAAGAATTTTTTAAGCTCCCTTGCTTGGGTCTTCTTGATAATTTTAAAAATGGGGATTCTCCCCGACGCTAATTGCAGAGAGGAGTTCTAAATTTTGGCCGAGAGGGACCACACAAAAAACCATTCCAAGCCTATTGGGTAGGAAAAAAAGGAGTTTCGCAAGCTTTAAGGGAAATCTATACGAAGAAGATACAAAAGCAAATTCAGCTTTCATTGAATCTCGCATGTTCATTCCCCTTAATTTGTATGTAAAGATAATAAATAGCTAAGTATGACAAAACTCAGAAAAGCTTTTATAAGAAATTGTCAAGTTATATAAAAATTAAGGATCATTCAACTTGGTCAGCAAGATGAATGATGACAACAGTGTGATCGAAATGCGCATCCAAGCGTTTTCTAAAATTATACATGTATGTGAACCAAGAGGTTTTGTGTCTTCTCCTTTCTTGGTATGCACAGATTCATTCTGTTTATTGTTATCTTTCATGGGGAACTCATCTAAGTACCTCAAGTATCTAATGTAACAGGTTACAGTATTGATGAGCGAATTGGGAATACAAATTAGAAAACTCCTCCATTATAAATATGTTTGTAATTTGCCTTCTCTCTTTATATGCATTACATTTAACTGATATATAAACCCAGCTGCTCGTAAGTGGTTCAAAGTCGGAGCCCAGATAAGCTAGTGGGGAGAGCAGTAGCTTCCTATAATTTTCTGAGGAAAATTCGAAAATCTAAGAAAGAGAGAGAGAGAGGCCCAAAGAAAGTCGGTCGTTGTGTTTTGGGGCAAGCAGGAACCGGGGTCAAAGGAAGGAGGCGAGGATGATGATGGTGATGTAAAAACGGGCGTCCATACAGAGTAGGAACCACGGTCCACCTTCGAAGGTTGTAAGATTTTCTCCCAGTTCTTATGGGAATCCAGAACGAACAGGAAACAAGATTTCCTCTCCCTTCGTTTTTATCCCCCTCCCTCCTCTTCAGGTTTTCCTTTCTTCTCCTTTGCCACTTCCCTCCCTTTGGACGCCAGACGTTCGTTGGGGACCGGAGTTACGCACGGAGAGCGTGCCTTTCAAGCATGGCCAACACGTGGCTCAAATCACTCATCTACTCCTTTTGGGCGAAAAAGGGGAAGAACATGGAAATCGATCATTGGGTGAAGGGAAGAAAAAAATGAAATGTTGGGGAGGGGGGTTCTCTGAAATTCACACAATTGTAAAAACAAAAAGTATCTGTTGAATGAGAAATCACAAATTGGTTGGTTTATAAAAACAGTTTTGGGTTTGGATTGGAGATTTCTATACAATCCATTTGCTATTTTTTCCCCGACGATATAGGCTATATTTAGTGCACTGTTTTATCAATTGTAATTCTTGCTCCTCCTTTTTTATATTTTATTGTATACAAAAATACATTAATAATCTAAAGCTTAAATACTTGTAGATTTTAGATTTTTGAGCACGTCAACATCTAGTAGGTCATTTTGCCCCCCCCCCCCCTACTCACTAGTGAGTTCAGTAGTATCTTAACGCACTTCAGGGCCGCCTTCAGTACTATCTAGTGTAGATACTAACATAGCAGAACTCGAACCCGCGACAAGATAGCTATAGGAAGCCTAAATTTACGGAATACCGAGTTTTTGGGGGTATCAGTTTTGGAGCCGCTGACTAAAAAAAACTGGAACATAGATTTTCCAATTCTGGCGCCAGTTGGGTTACAGGTTCGAATCCCACAAAGGTATGACAGTATTTGTCTAGAGTGTGTAGATAATAATGATATGAAAGTGTCATATAATCTGGAATGGCGATTATTCCCATTGGTGGCTTGTGGTTCCCTGGAGATCCATGAAATAAATTTAGTGGGTCCGTGGATCATTTACATAAAAAACGCCATCGATTTTAACACGGTTCTTTAATGTCACTGTCAGTTACTAAATAGGTAACTCAATGGCTCTGAAACTGTAGCTTAAGTATTCTGGTAATATGATTGGTTTTCCAGTTCTATATCTCACATTGGGAATAGTCTGTTTGTCTAGATGTGTGTGTGGAGATGATAATCATATGAAAAGACCAAATAAGCTGGAATAAGCCCATGATTCCCATTGGTAGCTTGCGGGCTCATGTAGGTCCATAGAAAAATTTAGTGGGTCCGTGCATCATTTACATTCAAGCCCTATCAATTTTATAGTAGGTGCCGCAGATTATCGCTTGCGATAATCTACCTATCAATTTTAAATAGTTTCTTTTTGTAGTACAATATTTATTATAGCTTTTTTTTAATATCACTTTCAAGTATAGTTACTAAAGAGGTAACATGGCCTTCATAAACCATGGGGGGGCTCTTAGCTAATTGGGAAATCTTGACCTAGAAGTTAACGCGCCAAAAATCTAACAGCTTTAATCCCGTTCAAATTCGCTACAATTGTAATTTTCAAGTGCTACAAAGTGTTCTATTAATGTAAATTGTTACAACCCGTTAAATTATACGAATGATCCACTATGGAATGGCAACATTATATGTTATTATCATTCAGGAAAAAGGAAGACGAGCCTTCTACAACAGTAAATCCCATGAGGATTTTTTATTGCCTCCTTCCCCCTGTGCTGCTCTTAACCCTTTTCAGTCTGTGAGTCACAGAGGTGACATCATGCGGCATGACACTCTTGACAAATCCTCAAAAATAGAAAGCCAGCTCCCACACGGAAGTCGACTTTTCCTTTATATCAATTTCGAATTAATTCAATAAGCACACACGTTTAAGGTAATCGTCAATAAAACCTTCAACTTAACCTGAGTCGTGTGTTACGATGACTCACTGATAAGGACGCAACCATTATCTAAACCCAATGACTCACGCTTTGGCAATAGAGAAATTTTTCTCATAAATAGTTAGAAAAAAAACCTAAGCGATTGTTTCAGGAAATTTCGCATAAGTAAGTTTACCTTATGTTATTTTTCCCCTGTAATGGATGCCCTCAATTACGACGACGTCGTTTTCGGCACTTTGGTCTTCGTGGCCCCCGAAGATGTTGTGGATACTGACGCTGATGACGACGATACCCTCTTGCGCTGTTTCAGAAAGTCTACGGAAAATATGATAAAAAAATATTAATTTAATATTCGCGGGATAAAGCATCGATTATAAAATTGAATTAAACCATTTTTCAAAGCAGTTATTAACAAGTCGTCATATCCTAATCCATGTTCATTCATCAAACAATAAATGGTGGTATTTTTTTGTAGAATCCGTTATTTTATTGCCCCTCATAAACCGCCTTCTCTTTATCTACCAATTTCTCTTCGCTGATCGTTCTATAAAAGTGAAAGGAACACGTGATTGGTTTTTAGGCCCCGAAAGCTAAAAGATTTGCCTTGAATACTAAGCAGATAAGTTGGGGTTCATTCAGTTATGAACATCTTTACCTATTTTAGTTTCGGATTTTTTTTCCTCACTTTTACTCTCTCGTTCTCTGTTGTTAAGCTTTTTATTTCCCTAATGGTTTCAGCGATTGCATTCCACAGAGTTAAAACTCGGTAAACAAACAAGAGCGTTTGCAAGGGAGGGGGACGGGAAAGGTTACGCGAGCCAATTGGGGAAAACTATGGCCGAAGAAGGGAATCTATTTAAATTTTCACGCTCTGCTGGTAATGGCAAAACTGGTTTATTTGTGTCCCAAGGGTGAGATGAGAGAAAGAGTGAGTGGCGAGGAAGCTCAGGTTCAACCCGTGCAGGGGCCCTTCAAAGTCCTCGGATGCTCGCGTGCCGCCACCAACGGTCTCGGCTTACGTAACGTTTACTCGTACGAATACAAACAGGAACAAATGATTTCTTGCCTCGACTACATTTTTTTTGTCCATAATCTAGTATGCCCCATCCCCATCATAAAGGTTTCATATTCTGGAAGAAATGAAGCTGCTCTATAATGACCCTCGGTTTAATTTTCTATGCAGCACTGCAAAGTTGAAGGAAACCTCATTTTTTTAGAATTTGTATATTTATTTTCTAATTTTTTTATATTTAATTATATAGGCGCTCTTAAGCTTGTAGCTTATAAGATTTTTTTTAATAATAATACCAAGTGTCAACAAGAGTTTATCTATGCAATCTTACGCTTTCAAAAATCCTCAGTTTTTCCCAAAACTGATATGGTAGTGATAACTAAGGAGGCCTTGATAAGTGATATTTGAATTGTAAAGTCGTTTTAATGTGCTACAATATTTTCATCGATGCTCTGATACTCAATTTGCCCGCTGAAGTGTGTTAAACTGCTTTTATTGACCTTTGCCCTCGTCAACTATTGATTCAATAGACCGCGAAGCGTGAAGAATGAATAAGAGAAAAAGAGACCAGAGCATCTACTTTTTATGGCGCGGTTCACCAACATTTTGGATTTAATGAAGTAAAATCTGAAAGTGAATTTCCTGCTTGCGTATTTAACCCACCCTCCGCTTTTTTTTTTTTTTTTAATGTTTAGGAAAAAAAAAAAAAAAAAAAATATAAGTATGATTTTACAACCCCTTCGTTATTTTTAAGTTTAAATTAAACAAAAAAATATTTCAAAATATTTTATGTTATTTCGAAATAAAATTTTCCAGGTAAATTTATCCTCTGCGAGCTTCGACAGCCTGAAGATTAATGAAAGCGAAGCGCAATCGAGTTGGTGTGTGTGAGCAGCTTCTTGGACCAACACAAACCAACGCCATGTTTATCTCGACGACCTTGAGCTGGTCACTGGCTCAAATTAGTTCAACGACGCCACCGCTGGCCGGCGCCACCGTCGCTCCGCACAACCTTGGGGCGCATCGACAACAGTTATCGATGCGAGCTTGAGCGCGTGCCGTGCGCAAAAGAGGGAGAGCGCCGGCGGTTGGGGAGGAGGAGGAGGAGGAGGGCAGCGACAATAACGTACGAAAGCCTACGAGGTCTCCAGGGTAACCGGAGGAGATTTCAGTTGGGCGGACCTCATTTTTTGAATAGGGAGGAACGCGAATGGTTCCAAAACAAACAACGATGAGGCGGAGGGCGCTTCACTCTCTTTATTCCCTGAATTTTTCGAACTGGACTAGAAAACCAAAACGAGGGCGACATCGACGCCCCTGAACTTCTATCTCTCTCTCTCTTCGAGCTCCAACGGCATTTGCCTAGGACAGAAGCGACTCCGATTGCTTTTGCAGTTTCCACTTAAAAGAACGTTACGTGGAGACAAACAATTCGGATTATGGGCGTTAGCAGAGTTACTCTATTGAGAGTAACCCTCAAAAATGCTGCTTATATAACGTTTAGCTTCATTTCTAAAGTAACGTAATTTTTGAGGTATCATCAGGACAGATGAAAATTGCAATTTGAGTAGAATCTGAAGTGGCTGGGGAAATTTGTTTTAAAATTTATTTAAAAAATTTTATTTCCATTTACGAAAAGTTGGTGTTAATTATAAAAAAAAAATATTAGTAAAATTTTGGGTACAAAAGTTTCCGGATTACTAGATAATCCGACATCGGATGATCTGGAGTAATTCTTATGTACACTTGCCATTAAAGTTGCATGTGAGGTGAGCAGGGCACTTAGAGTCGAGGTGAATTACAAAGTTTCAAATGGTTACAAGACCCAACACGTTTCTTTCATCTCCGCCCTCAAAATCCTCCAAGGATTCCTCGTTGGGCAACGACCTTGTTGCATAGGGTCCATGAACGGGGCCCTGTCCTCGCTCCACCTGCTACCCAGAATGCATTCGTCGTCCCGAACATCGTCATCATCATCATCATCAGGCAGCAGAAGTTGCCTTCGTCCACGTACAAAGGAGGTTCTATCTCTATCTCTCTCTCTCAGCGTTCCCTCTTCAACCGATTTCTTTCTATTAATAATAAAGAAACGTTGACCTGGCGACATGTTCGTTTCATCGAAACGGAGAGAGCGAGAGAGAGAGAGGGAAATGAGGACCCGCTTTCCTGCTGTTCCTTTTTTTTCTCTTTTCCTTTCACAACATATTTTGCCAGTGACGAACGCTCAAGTCCAATGGAATTTCCGTCTTGTATGTGTATGTGAGTGTGTGTGTGTGTCGAGGGTGTTGACGTCACGTGGGTAATGACGTTCTTTGCGACACCCGAAGTGAGTGACCGTCCCTGCCATCACCTTCACCGATCGTTGCACCTGTCCCGGCAATTTTAATAGCAGCATCAAAGGGTTAAACGCACTTCACTTTAATTTCCTTTATTAAAATTTTATGCCACGTCAAAAACGTGTTTTGAATTTAATTTAATTGAATTGAATTTAAATATCGAATGCACGCGTTTGTAAATTTATTCGATTTGTAAGGCTAACTTAACGTTTCAGAGCTTTGGACTAATCGTGTTATTCGAAACCACTTTATTAGTGGGAACTTGAAATTGGATTAAGAGCGCGTGTTTTTCTTTCCAATGAGTGCATATGTTTTCACACGTGACTTCGTCAAGTAGTTCCCTGTTTTCTTGTTTACTTTTTTTTTCTTTTTGCCCTTCTCCTTTTCAATGAAGTATCTGTGGCGGGGCGTGGGTGGAGGTGCTGTTTCTATTTTTCCACCCTCAACCAAGAAGCGTTCTTTCTGCGGCTTCCATGCACAAAGTTCTCGCTCGCTCTACCCAATCGCAAAATCCTCCTCACTATCATCATCAACATCATCACGCGATTGAAAAATTTAAAAATCTCTTTTTACTATTTTACAACCGAGCGTAGGAAAAAAAAAAAAGGAACCATGGTGTGTGTTTGTTTCTCTCATCTGCCACCCACGCCCAACGAATGTGCGTCTTCGAGCAATGACCCTTCATTTTCCGGCCCGGCCTCCCTCCTCCCCCCGGCAAGGGACCAATGACGAATCGATGATTGCTGCTGCTGCTGCTGCTGCTGCTGCTTAACTTGCATAAGAGGAAAATTGCAATCCCTCTCCTACCTCAAAGTTAACCCTTTACCCACAGCGTCCACTCGGTGGGGACGTTACCATTTCGTGGGTTAAGGGAAGCGACAACGACGTGAAATTGTTACGCAAGTTGTTTTCATTCCCTTAGCCTGCCTCCTCCTCCACCCGATTCTCTTCGCTTCTTTTTTTATTTTTTTTTTTTTATAAATCTTTTTAACTACTCTCCCTTTCTTTTGCTCGGTTTTTCTCCAAGCCTTCTAGAGCAACGCCCTCTGATGCCGGTCATTGCGCCTGCGCATTCGCTCCATTAGCGCATGTACGATCAAATTGGAGGTGATGGCGATGATAGTAGTCGTAGTAGGAGTTGCAGAGGGCGAGTAAATAGCTCTATAGGAGCAGAGAAGCGCACCGGGGAGGTTGTTGCCTACCCAAAATCCCGGAATTAACGGCGATCCTACCCACAGTTCGCTTTCCCTAGTCCATAATTTTCTTTTTTAAATAAAAAAAAAATAAGCGGAGTGTTTTAAAAAAAAAAATCCAGCATTTTAGTGCCCTTACGAGTGTTTCATTTTTTTTTAAATTAATTTCTTAATGAACGTGATTCGCAGGGTTTTTTTTTGTTTTTTTTTTAGCTTTTTTTTTTAATTTTTTTAAAATAACGTGGATTTTCCTAATTCTTTCGAAACCCTTTTGCTTGCAGGTGTCTATCCGCCCTCGCCTCGTTTTGCACATACAGAACGCTCCCTTCTTTCTCGTTACATCCTGTAACTGTTTCATTTCCTTCTGTTCAGGATACTCAATCCATTTTCTTCTAAATATCCTGGATGAAAAATTTCTCGTAAAAAAAAAACTGCAGTCACTGGCCTCCTCTGTTCGCCTTCCCTTCTGCGAAATTCTTGATTTCACCAAATTCTGCGCCCAAATCGAGCACCCGGGGAATACCAAGAAAACTGAATCGATTAATTTTTCATAGAATTATGGAAATAAGGGGACTAGAGTCAACTATGTTGCTGCTGATATTTAAAAAATTTTAATACAATAATTTTCTAAAAATTTTTTGAAAGGAATGCTAATACCCAACAGCGTCTCTTTTACGCTTACTCGTATTCAAGTAATCGCTGAAATATTCTAGAATGCATGATGAAGACAGTTTTAGCTTACTACTACTAATTAATAAAAATAATTAAAATAAAAATAATTAAATTAAATAGTTTAACATACAATGCTTATATATAGTAATATCACCAGTTTATGTAGAAATTAAATTAAATTTTAAAAATTCTAAAAACAATTATAATATTCTAAAATAAAAATTTTTATAATGCTTTATAAAGCAGGCTCCATTAGAAATCCACAATTTCAATGGCAAATAGGAAATTAATAAGCAGAGAGCGTGGGTGGGGTTTAGTGAAGTAAACGGGAGAAAGAAAAAAAAAAAGAAAAACAGGGGAAAACGAACGCCTCTGCTGCTAATGCCTTTACGTCATGCAAGAAAATTAACCTGGCCAGGCCTGAAAACGTAAAAATGTGGGCTGTACTTTGGAATAGTAAGTTTTGAAATTTGTATTCGAGTCGTGACGTCAGGAATGAATCTGGGTTTAACAGGGCATCCGATAACCGATGCTTGGTACATGATACGAAAACGAATCAAAATTGATATGGAAGGACGGCGG
>JAHWFO010010123.1:2659468-2674470 GCA_023313115.1 Rhysida immarginata
TGTAGGGGAATGGTTACCCCTCGCTAAGTTTATTCTTAAGTAATCGATATATCGATTCTTATAAAGTAAACGATATATCGGCTCTTATAAGTGGATTGCCTTCTAAGTGTAGTTTCTGGAGGTGGATATTTTTAAATTTGAAATGATCGGGTCTTAACAGTTTAGCGTGATTGGTTGTTTTGTTTTGTGTTAGTTTAGTTGTAATTAGTTATTAAGGTTACTTTTCTGTAATTGGGCAATTATTGTTGTATTTTTCTTATAAATTCCGAGTTCTCTGTTTGTTAATCACTCACTGATGAAGAAAGCATAGCTTTCGAAATGTACATCTGAGGCATTATTAAATGATTATTGTGGATTTGTGGTTTCCCGTCGTCGTTAGTTTGATAAATTCTCATGTTTATGGGTATTTTTCTAACGGTTTTAGAGCTGCTGTTCTTTTCAACGTTTTTCCAATGATTGCTATTCCTATAAGTTCTTTCCAGGTACTAAGGCGGTGTCTATGGCTACTGGGCAAATTCGTCTTTTACTATGAAGGCATAGAGGTTGTCGTCGTTTTGGGTGTTTGCTGAGAGTTTGATGGTTTTTGATGACGAATGAGACGGTCATACTATCTTCGAAAATAACGGTAGTTTTTCAGTTAGCGGCTGCCGTTACTTTTTTTTTCGTCGTCTAATTTTCCTTTTCGTTGACTTTGAATCGTTTTGTTGACTGAAGTAGGCCATGATTGCTTCCTTTTGTTTGAATGGGTGAACCAATGAGCGTCTTTCTCGTAAATCCCCAGAAAGTCGGACGACGCATATTCCTGCATAAAATAAAGCTTTGTTAACCAAAAACAATTATTTGTTTGGTAAATGTTCCCCGAAGCTAGCCCTTCAAGCTGAAGAAAGTGAGATTACCTAACTTTGGAAAGTATCGAAGAAAATGTATAGAGATTTGTGTTGGAAATTTAATTTTTCTGCTTGCAGTAAAAATACTATAACTTATGATAATTTTATTTGGTTTTATTTATACAACAGTCCTTGTCAAAATCTTCATTTCATCGCTGGCGTTTTAGAGAGGACACAATCACGTGACACATAAAACATGGAGTTTGGTATACAACAAAGTGTGTCTATTATTATTAATTATTTCAAACTTCCTTCTCAGTTTCAACATTAACTTTAAATCTCGGCATAATGCATACCATAAAATACAAAAAACACTAGTTTTGTATTGTCTTTGTCCTAGAGATATAACATGAAATATAAGTTGCAGGACTTTAGAATCACCCTGTATAAATGGAGCTCAGAGTTAAAATAATCATGGTATCTGAAATTTCGACTAAATCAACAACAACTTAGATATACTTGAACCTTGCTGAATTGCAATATACAAAGGTACTCCTCCTAGATGCTATATCGTAACCCTTCGTGTCCAGTTATCGTTGATTAATGGTACACAGTATGAGGTACATATTTGGCCTTTAGTACAAGATAGCAAAGTTAGGATAATTTTCTCCTGAAAAGTTTCTGCATTTTGTCCGTTGAAAGATTTACCATTTCTGAATGGTAATTTAAATATTGCAGCAGTGAAATCTTCAGGAGTAGTAATAAAAATACACACACCGCTTTCGTGGAGGCCCAAATCATTGAAATAAATTCACAATATAATTTTCTAAGAATTCTGAAGGTAAATTCAAAAGCTTCTGTTATTGGAGAAAATATAAAAAGTTACCCTTCTAAGATTAACGGAAAGAGAATTAATGAAAAAAGATTAATGAATAAAGCATAGAAATTTAATTTGCATATGTCGCCTTCTCAGTCGCCAGATATTAACCTGGTATTTATAAGACAGCAGAAATATACTATTAACTTGGAATAAATTTAATGCAAAATTATTGAAAAAGATAATCAATGTGATAAATTTCAACCAAATTATATTTTAATAAAAGAAACAGTTTAATAGCAATTATAAGTTTCAAAAAGACAGATGCTTTACACTACATATTTATTGAATAGGATAACAACCGGTCTCGCCTTTGGTACTCGGCTTCTTCAGATTGTGATGATGATGATAATAAAGAGGCTGATTTTTTAAATTTGAAATAAAGATGTTGTTTACAATGAGTTTTATATACAACAATGGGTAGTTAGGAAAACAATAGGAAAACCAGGTTGGCTGAGGTTTCTAACACAATTTGAATTGCAGTGAAGCACAACGTTGGAAATTTTCTTCTTGAGTGACTCTTTCTCGCCCATTTTCTCAAAATCTTTCAAGGAGAAGGGAGCGATTAAAAATTGTTTTTAGACTAATGTGCTGTTACTCTACAGGGTAGCAATCGGAAATTTTTCTCTATCTTTAATAGTTTTCGAGTTAGCAAATGGATGACCTTAAATTTGGGGGTCAAAGTCAAATTTGAGTGCGGCAATGAATTCCCCACCACCCCTATTACCTATAAACCACACTCATCAGATCTCTACCTGGTAGCTTTGAGATATCTGCCATGTTACAGACTTTTTGGACACCTTGTATATTTGAAGGAAAAGATCAAGAAGCGATATCCGACTTCTCTCCAAAGAAATATATACAGGGTGTAAATTTTAAGTTGACAAAGCAGAATAACTCGAAAAATAAGCTTCACACGAAAAAATGCGTAGAATCCAAAGTTGATTATTTTCGAGGGGGCATCTGCTGGTGCTAAAATTAGCCCACCCCCCCCCGGCCCCTGGGGGTGGGGCGGGGGGCAACTTTAAAATTTCAAATGGGAACCCCTATTTTTTATTGCAGATTCAGGTCCTACATAAAAAACTACGTACATTTTGTCTGAAACATTTTTTTTATTTTTGGTAGATGGCGCTGTAATTCAAGAAAATCCATTTTCTCATTTTTGCGTGGAAATGGTTACGGAGAAATAAAAAATACTTATTTACTTCGTAAATTTTGCCGCAAAGTTATTATTTTATTATTTTTTGCCGCGGATTAGGATAATTTTGTTTTGTTTCGTGGTCATGAGGCCACACAACTTTATAATTATCAAACAAATCAACTGATTAGCTAACTAACTAACCGAACATCCTACGTACTAACGAGTGAACTCATTAACTAACAGAGTAAAAAAGTAAAAGACTGTGTAAAGATGAAGTTATTCCCGTTTAAGATTTGGTGGTCCTTAAAAGGACCGATTGTTTTCGTTTTATTTTTTCTTATTTGCAAATACTTGCAAGTAAATGAATTTCGGGGTGCTTGTATTTCCAGTGAGTCCCCTCGCCTCTCACTTTCGGCCTGCTTGTTGTCCTTAAATCCCTTGCATCTCGCCGTTTTATGAAATTAAATGTTCAAATTGATGACCTCCAACTTCGATGCATTTATTGACTCGTTTTGTAAATTCCTGAACACATCTTGATAACATGTCTGGTGTAATTGCAGCGCAAGCATCTCTTATTCTTTGAATCATGTTTTCGCGAGTGGTTGGCGTTTCCTTATAAACGATATCTTTGAGGTAACCCCATAAGAAAAAATCTGGCGATGTAAGGTCAGGCGATCTGGCTGGCCAATTCACAGGACCTTCCCTGCCGATCCAGCGACCATGGTAAAGTCGATGTAGTACTTCGCGCGCTACTAATGAATAATGCGCTGGACAACCATCATGTTGAAACCACATGTGTTGTCGAAGTTCAATACTCAGGTCTTCAAGTAGATCTGGTAGTTCATTTTCAAGTAGGTTACGATATTTGTTGCCATTCAAATTACCGTCTATAAAATATGGACCGATAAGTTTATCGCCAATTATCCCACACCAAACATTAATTGACCAAGGTCGCTGATGGTTGACTTCTCGAATCCAGTGTGGGTTCTGTTCACTCCAGTAATGCATGTTATGTCGATTAACTTCCCCGTGGTTTGTGAATGTTGACTCATCGGAGAAAAGAACTCGTGCAAAAAAATGTTGGTTTGTTTGCATCTGCTGAAGTGCCCAGTGACAAAACGTTAGACGGTTTTGGTGGTCATTGCCATGTAGTTCCTGATGCATAGATACATGATATGGATGAAATTTGTGGAGCTTCAGCATTTTCCAAACACTCATATGTGAAATTCCTGATTGCCTTGATATTTCTCTTGTGCTCGCATGTGGATTATGAGCCACAGCAGCTAGGACTGACACTTGATTGTTTTCTCCACAAACAGTAGCTGCACGGGTTCTTTTTTTCTGGTTCACACTACCTTCCGCAGTAAATTGTTTAATAACTCGAACAAAAGAAGACCGTGATCGCGTTTGGCCAGGAAAACGCTGAGCATAAAGCGCGACTGCATTATCAAAATTTCTCCCACTTTCTCCATAAATGTACACCATCTCAATTTTTTCTTCCACAGAAAGATAATTCATAATGTAAATTCAAAAGCAATACGGCGTTGTACACTCACAAAAACAGTTGAAAAATTACAATCTTTTCTTCTAAAGATCAGAATTTAAAATGTAAACATTCTGAAAAAAATGCCAATGTTTACGTTATTTGTTTGTTGACGAAATGTCTTCAAATTACATTGTAGTTAAAACAATGTAGGAATCGAAATGAATAATAAATTAGTTATTTCCACGCAAAAATGAGAAAATGGATTTTCTTGAATTACAGCGCCATCTACCAAAAATAAAAAAAAATGTTTCAGACAAAATGTACGTAGTTTTTTATGTAGGACCTGAATCTGCAATAAAAAATAGGGGTTCCCATTTGAAATTTTAAAGTTGCCCCCCGCCCCACCCCCAGGGGCCGGGGGGGGTGGGCTAATTTTAGCACCAGCAGATGCCCCCTCGAAAATAATCAACTTTGGATTCTACGCATGTTTTCGTGTGAAGCTTATTTTTCGAGTTATTCTGCTTTGTCAACTTAAAATTTACACCCTGTATATAGATATATTCCGTAATCTTACCTTCAGAGTTTCAATATCAAAAACTATTGAATTGAAAAGTTTATGGTTAATATGCCTTTCTCCCTCCAAAAAAACATGAGGGGCAATATCCGGGATATGTGGTGGCCAGAGTGTTGAACTCCCTCCCAAACCCTCTGTTGGAAGGTTTGTATTCAAGAATCATTTAATTAAACCCCACTGAGATAGTGCATCATCTTGTTGGAAAATTATAGTATTTTTCATAACGAAACGAACCAATCAGAATTGGCTGCTTATCGCTTAGTTATTCCGTTCTTTGGTCCAGCTCTCGCACTTCAGAGCTACACAAATTTCAATAAATTTTCCTTCACATAGAATAGATTAAATATTTCTAAATTTATTTTAATTTGTTTACTTAAAAATATCACGAAGTTTACGAACAATTAGAATTAGCATTAAAACATTAAGAACTAGCTCTCTCTAACGTCAGGAGAAAATAATGAATCAACAGTACTTGCATCTGATTGGTTTCCACTCTGACCCGAACAAAGGTCAACGGATTTCTTTTATGAAAAATACTATAACCATGGCTAAACCTCTTCTGTTTGACATACAAAGTAAAATACCCATACGCTAGATAAATTTCCTGAAATGGTGAACTCAGTAAAAAAGAAAAGTCCAATACGTTTTGGTGCATTATAATGTACATTCACTAAATGTCTCTTTCTTTCTGTAATAAAACAATGATCGTCAAGTATGGATATTGTGTGTATTTATTTTTCTCGAAATGTGAAAAAGTTGTCTCCTCAGAAAAAACAAACATGGTGCAGAATCTCAGGAGCAATAGAAGCATGTAAGGGATAGTCGGCTGGCTCAAATGTTTGAACACTTTGCGCTTTGTATGGGATATAAAACAAGTACTTTGTGCAAAAAAAAATTCAGCACTGAGGTATGCGACATTCATTTGAAGACGACGAGTTGATTTTTGAAGAGTTTGTTGCTTTTCAAAATTCAAAATGCATAGCACCTATTGTCTCATCATTCAAGCTAAGCTACCATATTTTAAATCACCAATATTGCCGGTCTCTTTAAACTTTGTATATTTTTAGCTCTCTTTGATAATAGCTGGCAAGTTTTTTTCTTATGTTGCAGTGTTGTCTTTGCTGTATAACAAAAAAACTTAAAGAATCAGTTTATGTAATGCCACAACTTTTACCGTTCTATATACCACAGTTTTTAATGTTTTTCTTACTAAAAGAAAGATTTAATGTTCACCCTGTATTTCTGTATGAAGCATCACATCAACTTCACTGCTATATTCTTCAATATACATGAAATGAAACCTATTTCCTCTGAACAGTGTTGTTAAATCAATAATTATGACTTACAACTCTCGTTATCAAAGAAACCTCATTAAATCTATTGTATTTTTTTTTCATAGTATAGATGGTGGTTAGCCTTCATAAGAAGAAAACAGCCTTTATCATACAAAGTAATAATGACATTAGTTTCTCGGAATACTCTGGCACCGTTCAGGCTGTCTGGCATTAGTCATACAATTTCATAGTAAATATGAATTAATGCATAATATTTATTGATACAATCCTGTTATTAAGAATATCTTGCAGCTGGAACCAATTAAACGATTATCGAAATAATAATTCAATTCAAATAATAATTGAATTGCTTTGTTGGAGTTAAATCGTGAGAATTTTTTATTGCTTCAATTTACGGTTTCAATTTTTATTAATGTAAACAAGAAAGAAAATCATTTTTAATATAACCATTGATTTTTGTGCAATTTAACTCTTATCAATAGTAATCTTTCGAAATGTCTCGTGAGAGATTAAATATAAGTGGCTATCATGTTTCTTATCCAAATATTCATATCTAATCCATTTATGTGAATTTCAAAGAATTTATTTCTGGGAAATGACTCAGGCGTATTATTTTTACCTATTTATAGTAAATTTCTATACAACTCTTACCTTCGCTAAGTATTCGTACATGAGATTAAACTTCCATTAGAATGTACGTAATTCAGGGTTTCCACTAGAATTTTAGGGGGGGGGGGGGAGATAAACAAAAATCGGAACCTATCCTTCATTCTGAAACGAAGACAATGGAGTTTGTTGTAATCTTTAGATATCATTACCAATTATAAGATTTCATAATAAGAATTAATAACTATTCTGCTTTTAAAAAAATTTGAATAAAGCACAATTTCTTAAAATTGTCGTTTTGAATGAGAACAAAATATTAGCAAAGTATAATCTTGGAAATGAGAAGATTGTTTGTTTTTTATTTTGCATTATGAATATCAATAATATATTCCAAAGAATTCCAATAAGTTATGGTAAGTCTTATCATTAAGCACTTTAAAAAATTGTTTATGGATAACTCACTCGAACACACAAGAAATCAATGTAATCTTTTTAGAAACAGGAAAATTTAAAGCCACGCCTTGGTTCGAAGGAAGTCAGCCCTTTGTCTTCATATTTTGTAGTTTGTTTATGGACTTTTAGATACTCTAGAAATAAGTCATAATAAAAAGAATTCAATTATCTCATGATTCTTTGCATAGAAATTAATTGAGGAACTGTAACTTCTTACGATTTCACAAAAACCTTTTTGGGATGTCTATCAATAAAAGATATTTTGAATAGAAAGAAAAATAACTCCGAAAACAGTATTCCGCACTATTAAAATTTATTATGTGGAATAGTGTTTTCGGAGTTATTTTTCTTTCTATAGTTGTGTCCACAGTTTTTGGCTTGATTCCATTGGATATTTTGAATATTTAAATTTTTTTTGCTAACTTGCACACTAGGAAGTGCGCTTAATATATTTCAGTTCCAGATGATCAAGAGTAAGGGAGAAGGAGGTAAAGAGAGAAGGGGAGTAGGAAGGATGGCGTTGTTTGTTGAAAACCACATTTGTTTACCGGTATGGGAAAACCCTTTCGTTCGAGGTTTTTCCTCACTTTGTCTCTCAACCCATTGAATGAGGACCTCTGTGTGAATTGAAGTCTTTAGACGAAACCGTTGTCGCCGTTTCCATTTACACGTCTGCTGTCTGTTGTCGCCGTTTCCATTTACACGTCTGAGATCGTGGTAGTGGGATGGTGGTCGTTCTTTCAGCAAAAAGAGCAAAAACAACCTTAATCCCTCACGTCAGAGGTGGGGGAAGGAGGTTTGTGGGCGGCTTCTTTTTTGGGTTCCTCTAAACAGGGTCTTTGTTTTCTTTCGGCATAAGAGGCCGGAAATGGCTGCGAAGGTCGCGTGCTGCCTGTATGAACAAGCACGTGTCTTGTGAAATTCGATCTAACGATACGCATATTCTGTGTACACCGATTCTAATCCTCGGCTTCAGCACATGTGCGTAAGCCAATGAGGAAGCGGGACTGCACTTTTATCTGCTCGAGGAAATACATCTTCAGTTTCCATTCTTGAAGTTAAAAATAAAAAAGAAATAAAGGCGTGCCTTTCTTTCGCTCTCTAATCATTTTCACGTCTTCTTCATCGAACAATTGATAACTGTTGTAAGCATTGGTTTCTCTTTTATCCAGAATACGCCATCATTAATGCCAAGGGAGGAAAAACAAACAACAATAACAAAAAACCCAAAGAAACAAAAAAAAAAACCCAGCTTGAAGCCTTTTAAATTTTTTTTTCTTTCGTCGTGTGTTCGTTTGTTGACGCAGAGCAGTTTTGTCATATTTACACAATTCGTCGTTGGAGTCCCACTCACGGTTTGAAAAAGAGTGTATTTTTAGAGTTGGAATGCGTAATGTTGACTAGGAGGTACTGTGTGACGTCACACTCAGAAGGAGGGCAACAGTAGGAGAGTGTAGGACGGCACGTGCTAGCAGGGGGTCCCAAGAGAAACAAAAAAATTACTACTACTGATAAATAAACATTAAACAAAAGAACGATAAATTGTAGAGAAAAATTATCCATAAAAGGAATGAAAATTCCGAGAGAGACTTGAGAGAAATGGTCAACGAATTGCTCGAACTATATGAACCATACAATGTTTAAAATGAACATTCAAATCTCCTAAAGATTAATTATCATGAAAGATACGGAATAAAATTTTGTGTTTTTTTTTTATTTTATTTCATTTTCATTCATATTATCAGTATCAAATATTTCAGAAGCATTATCAGTATCTGGGGAAATTTCCTGCATTGTATTGGAGGGAGTTCACAATGAGGGGGAAAAAACAAAATCTACAACTTAATATTTCCTTATATAATGCCTTTCAATATAATTTGACGATCAAATGCTTTTGCATTTTATGTAGATTTAAGCTTTCTTAATAATGTTTTACATCTAACTCCATAATCTGTCGCGAAACACATGACAGGAAGGGAAAGCGGTTCTTTGGTTTCGGGAGAGCTTATGAAAACGACCAAGGTTAATTTCAACATCCGCTGTATTGATTTCATCTAATTTTTACTGATCAGGCATTCAGGATGAATTTTGTAATTATATTTCTTTTAAATTTCTAACAAATTCAAACGCACCGATCTCTGTGAATACTGAGTCAAACAAATTTCATGTGCACTCCCATTTATGCATAAAATTTCATTAACAGAAAAATATTAAGATAAATGTGGACGCTTATTATTCAAGTAATTACTGTTGTCAAAACCATTTGAATGTTAACAGATTTTTTTGTTATGAAATGCCAAGCCACACCCTCTTCATGAAAAGTTTCTTTTATTTATAGTAACTTGTAAAGCAATATGTTCCTTACCTTCTCCATTCATTAATGCTGGATTTTCTTTCTTAAGAACAACTGCACAAAAGTAAATGGGTACAACTTTTAAACAAAATAAGCTGGTGTCATTCATGGCCTACCAACTTAAGTAAAAATTTCTTGTCGATTCAGAATGTTTCAAGAGTTAAAAAATATTTTGAATTTAAGTGGAATATATTCATGCTCTAGAATATGTCTCCTCAGTCTTAATAACTGAAAACATATATTTATATATCCGTGAGGACTTTTAAAATAAAATTTCTTTATCACCAAGCCATTTCCTTCGTGAAAGTTCACCAATTTTGATGAGTCAGGTTTTCTAGTGTCTGTGGGCGAAGAACATTTCGTTTCATTTGTCATCGTTATTTTAATGCTTCTGTAACTTTCAAATCGGATATTAAATGCTCTAGGCTCAAATAATAAATTTTCATCATAGGGCTAATAAAACAAGAATAACTCATGATAGGTCCATGAGAGTTTTATCATGTGCCATACTTAGTTGTTAAATTATTGATGATAAAATAGGAGAGAAAGTATATCTTGGATATTTAAAATGATAAATACTATTTGTTAGATAAGAATGAAGCTAACCAAAGTATTTTTACATATATTCCACAAGAATATGTTTCTAGAAATTTAAAATTAATTCATCTCTTCTTGAGAATGAAATATTCAATTATTTAAAATATTTATTACTATTCTAAATATATATATTGAATTAAGATATCATTGTAAAAGAAAAAATTACATTCAAAATAAGGTTCTAATTGCGATTTGCTTATAATAGCGAAGCCAATTCGTTTTATTGACTCACAACTGATAAGGAATTTGGTCGCTAAAAATTTTTATTTATTTATTTATTTTTTTATTTTTTAGTATAAGAAAAATTTGACAAGCAGCAAAATCCCTGATATAAGCTAAAAGCATAAATAAAAAATTAAAAACACCAAACAAAATAGAAGATACAAAAAACACAAATTAAAATACAAACAAAATAAATTAACATGCCAATTATAAATTAACACAGCAAAGGTATTTACATATAAAAAATTACACTTGGTTTTATAAAAGTAAATTTATTTTAAAGATTTAATTTAATATAAAAATATTTACGCATGTAAATTTTTTTTTTACATTTTTACCAGTCTTTTACATTGGTAAAATGTAAATTAATCAAATGAATTAGACTGCGATGATTAGCTCGTGATTTATTCAAACCTTTAAAGACTCTGAAAGAGGTTTATTTGGAAAACTTGTTTCTGTCCTTCTTTACTTTTCAAGATGAGGCATGCTTATTGCGAAAAGCACGTTGAAACATGTAGTTTTGTTTTAGTCTCTTATCTAGAAAAGAGATTACGTATAGTAGATCAAATGAAGGAGAAATTCGCGCCTTTTGACTCGACTCTGTTGTTCTTGAGAAAATCAAGATAAGACAACCGTTATCGATAAGATAAATCCTGGTTCATCTTCCCCCACATTTAAAGAAAAACAAACAATTAGTTGTGTTTTGTATACCTTTTTATCAATTTAGTTAGAAATCGAATATGACCCAAATAATCAAAAGTCTGTATTTGATCGATAAACAAAGAGCAATATTTGAGAAGATTGGAATATGGCAGTGAAGTGATTCAAGATTGTTAGTTCCTCGGCGCAAAAACATTTTTTATGCAATTAAAGCAATATGCGGCTCCGAATTTATCTTCAAACATTAACAAGTTCCGTTCTTTACACATTCTCTGTCCATGATGTCATAGCGTTGATTCTGGAAGGCGTGAGCCTGCCGTGTTTACACGACCTGAAGCTGGATTTGAATTTTAATCAATTAGTCACTGTGCAGTTCTTGTTTTGACATGAATTTTTCTCTATTTCTGGTTCAAATATTCTGGTTGATTAAGTGATCTTTTGGGCATTTTTTCTATAGAGGAAAAGGTAGTAAAGTGGCCCCTGCTGGTAAAATTTAATATATAGATATCGCTTTCTGTTGACTTAACTGTCAGTAAGGCAGTGCTATCAACGCACGATAGGTACGAAAGGTTTTATGGTCAAATGTTTGTCGTTTTAATTATTATAGAAATGTGCAAAAGAGATTGGTTGTAATATATAACTGATAATGTTCCGTTTTGACACATTGAAGGCAAATTCACGCTAGGTTTTTTTCCTTAAACTCTATTTTTGTTGTTTGTCAAACCCAGTGCTTTCCTTTAATTCGGTAAATATTTGTTATCAGCATTTGGGATTCATCATTTTATTTTAGATATAATATTATGTTTATTTTAGCTCAGAGAACTCGTCTAACTGTAAGTTTCATTGTTACATAATAGTAGATATGTTTAATTACTAAATTCAATGTTTGACTATTGAATATTGATTTTTATTCTCTTTTATTCTTGAGTTTAATTGTATGTATTTTTCCATGCAGTTAAACCCTTCCCGGGGGGGGGGGGGGACATAATATCTACACATGACCTCATCTGATTCTGTTTGGATTGACCACAAAATAACTCATGATTATTCAAAAATTTTGCGCATTTTATTTTTTTCAAAAAATGGTACTTCCTGCCAACATAGTACCACAGTCTTTGCCCTACAGTACTATAGAACCTGGATTTAGAATAGCTTATAACTTTTTTATTACTAAAAACTAACGGGAGTGGGGTCATTGCCACCTTTTCTTCTTTAACATTAGTTCTAATATCAATTCATATGAAACAATTATGACATTTGTGTGAATATACGCAGAGCCCAAAACAGAATCCTAGAAGAAAGTATACTGCGTAATAAATCATATAATTTTTAGCCTTGACAAAATGTCAACTCCTTTCAGGGTCTTACCAATCTGTGTCAAATTTTGGTTTTATCCCAGGGTTTTTATGTCTCGTCTTCTTTTCTTCTATGTCTATCTATATACAGGGTATAAATGGACGACGTTTCACAAATTTAATGATATGTAGAGGATGATATGGTGGACATTTTTTATTAATGAACCCATAGTCCCAAACGCAAAGCGACGGAGCCACAACATGTTTGATGCTCTGTTTTGCGCCAAGCCGTGGAATGGCTGTCTGAATTACTGTGCTGTCACTGCATTGGAATTTCGAACGTGAAACTTAACGCGCGAACGTATTTCCAATGGAACCGTCCATCGACCGTTATATGATTGGTCAGGTGCAGCACTTTTGCTGAAAGGTAGGGTAAAGGCGGGTAAGTTTGCCAGTCATGTAAATTGGCCGCATTACGTATTTTTTTTTAATTTTAATTTTTAAAGCTTTCGAAAAAGCAATAAAGGAAAAGGAACAATAAATTACAATAAACAACAACAATTTACAAATCTTGAATACCAATTTTTTTAAAAAGGAAGAGCAAAAAAAAAACAAAAAAAAAACGGTGAGGAAACAGCTCGGTTTCCTCACCGAGGTTATTACAATTAAACATCACCGGATATGCAAGATTTTGTGATTGGAGAATGTGCTGTGCATCCGGAGAGTACCATTTGAAAATAGCCTGCGAGCTGACAGTCTGCATAGCCTGACAGTCAAGGCCTACAAGATGCAATGACAGGGGACATCAAATGCTTGACAAACTAGGACATCAAACAAGCTGTGGCTCCGTCGCTTTTCGTTTGGGACTATGGGTTTATTATTAAAAAATGTTCACCACATCATCCTCTACATATCCTTAAATTTGTGAAACGTCGTCCATTTACATCCTGTATACAGGGTTACAGGGAAAGTTGACCTAGATATTTAAGGACGTTATTATTTAGGTCTTTGCCGATAGATTTGATTCTATAACCTACTGTCCAAAAGTTAACCGTTTTCTAGATATGTGACTTTTAAATTAAAAGAAAAAAAATATAATTTTTTGTTCTAATTTCAACTTTTTTTTAAATTTCCAGACTCTAGAGTCCAGTTTTTTTCTGTTTTTACGTAGGGGATATGCAAGTTTATAAAAATAAATAATAAAACTTGAAACAACTTGCATGTAGATGTTTTCACTAAGTATTCCCAACTTTGAAGCACGTTAATTAAAAACGTTCTGTGGAAGTTATCCTGCAAATTATTTTAATAACTTCTACGTCTTTTTAACTATCCAAAAAGGTATAATACTCTCAGTTAAGTAGGCAAATCAAACACAAAATGACAGAGAAAGCGGTCCCAGATCGCAAAGAGTAAATGTTTATTTAAAAGTCACATATCTAGAAAACGGTTAACTTTTGGATAGTATGTTATAGGATGAAATCTATCGGCAACGACCTAAATAATAACTTCCTTAAATATCTAGGTCGACTTTCCCTGTAACCCTTTATATAAAGCTGATAGATGTAAATAAGTTTGTCCGGTTTTAAAATGCAACTTGGAAATAAGTTATAAAGTTGAAATTTAACACACAGCTGTGTAACACTACTACAATGATGGAAAAAATCTAAAACTGGAGATAAGTCTCTTAAAAACGTAGAAATTAATAATCTTTATATCTATATATATGAAATAGATTGTTTATGTTTGCTTGCTTCCATGTGTGAACAATCAGCCCGTGGTGTTTGCGTCAACAATGATTGATGAAATTACTACATGCCGCAATCGACCAACACCTCCTATACCCAACACCTCCTAGAATGAAAGCCTCACAACTGAAAAGTCATACATTGTTACATCATCATAAGTCGACCAAATTTAAAGCTTATCATTGGTAGAAATGCGGTTAACAGTGGTCGAAATATGATGATGTAACAATGTATGACGTTTCAGTTGTTTGGCTTTCTGTCTAGGGGTGCGTTCACTTATTCACTTGGAGTCACTCCGAATGACTCCCGTAACTCTGAGTCATTCGGATTCCGTTTCTTTATTTGCTCCGAGTCATTTAGTCTCCGTTTCTTTATTCGCTCAGAGTTAACTCCCTTGACCTCCAACATCAGGGTACGCTTGGAGTCTTTCGGAGTTTGTTTCTTTATTCGCTTGGAGTGCGACTCGGGTTAACTCCCTTAACTCCTGCTTTCAAGCTGGAGTCATCGGAGTCAAAAAATTTAATGAGAAAGACGACGCAACAATAAAGAGTGCCAACAAAGTTGCGACTTCAACGATGATTAATTTTGTTACAATGAGATATCGTTCGCGAGCGCGCTTGTTAGGAGCCGTGGCAACCACACAAACAAGGGAAGACTTTATTTCTTCAAGCTGGCGCATACGTTGTTTAACTATTAACATGGCCGCGTCTATCTTTCGAAAGTGACGATCATAGCCTACCATAATTGGTTAGCCTTCCATTGTTGTAGGCTTGGCACGATACAAACGAAAATTTAGCTTAAATTGATCGAAAATTTGATTCAAAACAATTTCTTCAGCATAATTATTAATTTTTATATGCTCAATCTCAGT
>JAHWFO010010123.1:2674870-2720410 GCA_023313115.1 Rhysida immarginata
GGTGACCTTTTGAACTAATTTTTTTTTTGGTGGGTATGAACTTCCCATGCCCTCTTTTATAATATTACCAAGTATTATAGCTTTTGGTCCAGTAGTTTGTTTTTTTTATGGCCATGTCAAAATGGAACTTTAATTATAAAGACCCTGTATTTTTTCCAGCGTTCTGGGAGCACATGGATGCCGGTTCTATAGCAATCTTCAGGCTGATGTCAAATACACGTCAGGACAGACTTTTTCACTTCCTCTTTGGAGCCGAACCTCTGCCCTCCCAAAAATTTTTCCAATGGTCCAAAAAGATGATAGTCGCAAGGGGGGAGAATGTGGTAAGATGTCCCCTTTGAGTTCCGTCAGTGTGTCCATAGTCAGTTTGGCTGTGTGTGATCTGGCATTGTCTTGCAGAAAATAAACATCACTGCTAAGTAGTCCTGGTCGCTTTTTCCTTAGTGTCGGCTTTAGAGACGTCCTCAAAATGTCACAGTAGTAGGGTACATTTATGGTTCGACATTCTTCCAAATATTCCTCTTAATGTCCCAGAATACAGTCGCCATCACTTTCGTTGCTGACGGTGTCATCTCGAATTTCTTGGGTCGTGGTGAGTCAGTGTGTCGCCACTCCATAGTTGCACGCTTGTTTTCAGGAGTATGGTGATGAATCCATGTCTCCTTGGTGGTCACAACATGCCTTAGGAAGCTGTCACCTTTCCTGTCATATCGCTGCAGTAGGATGGAACAGATTTCCATCGGGTGGTTTTGTGATCCTCGGAGAGTTGCTTAGGAACCCATCTGGCACAGATCTTGTTGAATTTCAGCTTATCTTGGATGATAGTCTCCACACTGTCAATGCTGATGTTCAGTATTGAAGCAATTCTCGGACATGAATCCGCTTGTTGTCCCTTATCAGCTCATTTGTTCGTGCGATGATGCCATCATTGACAGCAGTTGCTGGCCTTGCCTTATGAGGTTCATTGCCGGTGGATTCTCCCCCTCCTTCAAACTTTTGGAACCAAGCAAAGACGGATGATGGAGACAAACATGACTCGGTGAACTGTCTTTGAAGTCTCTGATGAATTTCAGATACTTTCACACCTTCGCTGTGAGGAAACTTAATGATTATTCGTTGTTGATCCTATGCACTTCTTCTTTTCACATTCCATTTATCAGAAAAGACATTCCTTTTTTCATGTGAACTTCATAGGCTATTTCAGGAGTTTTTGCAGGAACAGTCCCCATAAGGAAGCGAACAATCAACCCCTTTCGAAGTACCCAGAAGGCTACCAGATTTAACATTTCGAAAATTGGAAGAGGAGGGGGATTTTTGAGTAGCTATAATAAATATGAGGAGCGCCAAATTTTTTTAGGCTGCCATTTTCTCGTTATAATCTCCTTACCAAGTTTATACTTGATATCATCAAGAGAATTTCTATAAAAACGTAAATCGGACCACAATGGACATTTTCGCGACACCTTGATCGTTGTTATTACTCTATCATATACAGTATTTATATATGACTGTTTATATAGATCGAAACAAATTGGAACATATGCCTGAAGTTAACTGATAAAAAAAGTTGGGACATAGGGCAAAAAATCGGGATATCCGGTTACACAGGCCAACAAAAAATAACTTTTTGAATTCATCTTTAATGTTAAGAGCTGATTCTTATGCTTTTGCATGTGCTGAATTCGTATCTGATCTCAGTTTATTTCTATCACTCACAGATTTCTTGTTTATCAATAAAACACTTCTAAATTATTCATAGTTTGGGGCCTAATATATTTCCTTGTGGCCTAAAAATATGGATACTTTAACATCGCAGCCGCTTCTCTTCACATCTATTACTTTAACATTGTAGTCTCTATGTGCATAACTTGGAAACACATGACGCGAGAGAAGAAATCTAAAAGCAGATTCGGATTCAGTACACACACATTAAAAAAACAAACCCACGAGATTGAGGCAAATTCATTCAAGATGATTTTTCATCGTTGGCCTGTGTTACCTTAGTATCAAAATTTAACATAAAAGTTTTTTTTTTATTTTTTTAATATTTCACTTTCAAACGATAATTTATTGGATTATTTTCCAATGATATTGCATATTTTTACAGGAATTTATCAACAGAGCAAAATGAATATGAACAATTGAAAGATAGAGATATCGTCAAAGAGCGATTTCTAAGGTGTGTCATGAAGGAGCGATTTCACGTAATACTCATCAAAAAATACGTATATCAGGGGAAAATAAATAACCAAAATCTCACCTCTTGTTTTTTATCGGATATTAAATGATATCACCCATTCAATTACTTGTCATTACTTGTGTCTCCTCCTTCTTTTCTATTTTTTAATATTTTTTAACTGATATTAAAATTAAATTTTAGCACACAAGCCTGAAAAGAACAAAAAAAAAACAAACCAAAACACCGATATAGAATTGCGATCTATTTAGACTAAGGTTGAAACAGCTCTTGCTGAGAGAATACTGTACAAGAAATCACAATTCACAATGGATGTTTTTTTTAACCGTATTCCCTGTAAAGAACGCACATTTATCACATGGAGCGGCCACGTGAAATCGCTTTACCGCACAGCTGCAGACTCCACAGAGTGCGTTCATGTGGGAAAATAAAGTTTATCACACGAATGTTTGCCTGAGAAAAAAAATCGATGTGATTTTATTAATTTTTTTCCCCAACAAGATTTTATGTAAAAATTTAATTTTTACGAAAATCTGTCCTTCGTAGTTTCGCACACGATATCAACGTCACCGCCCTCCTGTTGCGACGGCGCAGAAAATTTGGCGGGATTTTTCTTCTTGTTAAAAATCGACCAATTTTGGTGAAAATTAGCACGTCGCAGATATTTATATTACGTTCCATTTTTTTCACCGTCTAGTTTTGTAATCCACAAAATAGTTCAAGTTGAATATAAGGTAAATAAACTTTGTAAAGAGCATTCCGTTATTTATGTGGAAGCGTCCATAACGCGTTGAAGGAGAGGACATTCCTTTGGCAATGCAAAACCCATTGCAAAAGGTAAAGAGATTTCCTAAAGTTTGCGTAAATTATGTAATGCTATTGCGTTAATTTTTTTTTAAATACAAGTAGATATATTGGTACGATCAATAAATTCGGAGACTGGCCTTCCTGACTGATATGATGTACTGTTATCACGTGTTACGCACAACCATCTTAAAAGTACTCCCCTTCTGCACGCCTGCCATTCCTGGAAGTAATAAAATGCACTATATAAACAGCCGAAACTGTGGACACTAGAGCTTCGAAATGTACATATGAGTTTTTATTTTATAAAACTTATTTATGTAGAATAGGGTTATTTTCTTCCTTTCTTGTTATTCCTGGAAGCCTTTGGAGGAAACGGTCTTCAGGGCGGCCGTTGCTGCTTCCTGAACCTCAGATCCACTCTTGAAACGGCGTCCTTTGAGTTTGTTTTTCAGACGGTAGAACAGGTAAAAGTCGCATGGACCAACATTGGGTTAGTAGAGAGGGTGTATAATGACGTTCCCATTCTGGCCAGTGCAGCCTGCACCATGAAAGACCTATGTGCGGGGGCATTGTCATGTTGCAGTACTCAATCCTTGCCCTTCCAAAGTTCTGAGCGTTTCCGGCGGACAGCATCACGGAGGCGAGTTAGTATCTGTGAGTACCTTTCCTTGTTCACTGTTGTCCCTACCGATACGAATTCGTAATGCACAACGCTCTTCCGACGAACGCGAACTATAGTTCACTGACATGCATTGTTTGGAAAAAAAACTGCACTGCGGAGCTACTTCCTCCTTACCATGTCTACGCCACAGTCAAATAGTTCCCCTCTTCTCCAAACCTGATTGGAGATATCAGCACAGTCTCCGAACTTATTAATATTCCTAGTAAGTTTGAAAATTTTTGAATATAGTAAAAATTTCCCCGTCTTTGTCATCTCTTAGACTTTTTACTTATTATCTCCTTTTAAATTCGTAGCTTAATCTTATCTTAATTGTATACGAGAGTAGCCCAGAAAGTAATGCGCCACAGTTTTTTTTCTCCGTCCCCAACAATGGTACGAATGCGAAACTTGAGATATGCATTCTTTGAAGTTTTCGGAGTGTGCGCGCAAAGTTTCCGTTTCTTCCGACAGACAGCATACGTGCAGCAATGGAACAACATGGCGTCTGTAAGTGATGTACGTTACAAGCAGAGTGTCGTCATTGAATTTCTCACTGCGAAGCAAGAAACGGTTGATAACATTCACAAACGTTTATGTGCAGTTTATGGAGCATCAGCAGTCGACAGAAGTACGGTTAGTCGCTGGGCACAAAGGGTGAGGCCATCAGAAAGCGGTTCGGCGGAGCTCCAAGATTTGCCGCGGTCGGGGCGGCCATCCTCAGCTGTCACACCTGACAAGATGCAGCGTGCTGATGCGCTCATTCGTCAAGACCGATCAGAACAACTCGGCAGTTGGCGCTGGAGCTGTCAATCAGCAAAGGAAGTGTGGGTGAAATTATCCGTGCTCTTGATTACACAAAAACGTGTTCACGATGGGTTCCGCGCTGTCTTACGGAGAATATAAAACTCTTGAGAAAAAATATTTCTGTTGAAGCTGAGGGGGAAGCCTTCTTGTCCCGGATTGTGACAGCTGATGAAACCCGGGTGCACCATTTCGAGCCCGAAACAAAACGACAATCGATGGAATGGCAAGGTCATGGAATGGCACTCTCCACAGAAGAAAAAATTCAAAGCAACTGCTTCTGCTGGTAAGGTCATGATCACTGTGCTTTGGGACCGTGATGGTGTCATCATACTCATTAATGTGATGCCGAGAGGCAGCATCATTAATTCTGAGGCATATGTGAACACATTAACCAAACTCAAGAAGCGCTTCCAGCGACTTGGACGCCATAACAACCCAGCTGATTGTTTGCTTCAACACGATAACGCTCGCCCTTACCCTAGTTTGAGGATGTCGGAACACATCACGAAATAAGGTTGGACAGTGTTACCCCATCCACCCTACAGCCCTGACCTAGCGCCCTCAGACTTTCACTTGTTTGGGCCATTGAAGAATACCAATCGTGGAAAACATTTTGAGGATGACGAAGAGGTGATTCGCACAGTGAAGACATGGCTGCGTGGACAGAACAAGGAATGGTACCGACAGGGCATATACACGCCCTAGTTTCTCGTTGGAGGAAGGCCATAGAACGGGACGGAGATTATGTGGAAAAATAGGGAGTGTAGAAGAAAGATCATTCTTTCGTGTGTGTAAGTTTCATTGTGTTCAATAAATAATTGTTGAAGAAAAAAATTGTGGTGCATTATTTTCTGGACTACCCTCGTATTTATGTTTTTTTGAAAAACCGTCCGAATCGTTGAATTGAAAAAAATAGCTGTAATTTAAATCTCCCCTGATTGCTCAACAAGTTTATGATTTGCATGTATATTTTAGATATTTTGAAAGTTTACTCTACATTATGAAATTCATCAAAAAACCATTAGTATTTTCAGTATAAAATTTTCGTAAATTATTAAATGTAATTTTCTGAAATATATATGTGCACATTGGCATAAGACCTGTGGCACCCATAATCATTGGCCTTAAAAAACATATTTGGGCACCTTCAGTAAAGGCGTAAAACACCGTAGTTGCATACAGTTTTTACAGATTCCAAATTCGGATAGAATCCTCAAATGTGATTTTTTAAAATGTAATAACGTACAAGTTGGCGAGTCACTGTCTCCTTAGAAACATAGCTATCATTATAAAGAGAATTAAAGAGGATGCCATCTGCATTCGGCTGAGGCGGAAGAGCAGGTAGTGGGGGGTTTCAACCCTGATTATCACTGCCTATCCATTTTTCTATATTAAACAGTAAAACAAAAAAGTCGGGGCCTCTCACCACAATTCAAAGCTTAGCTTTGCGGTGACCAGGATATTATCTATACCGACATTGGTTACATTGCTTTAAGTACGAGGGGGTTCAAATTTGACCTGGACATTATTTTTTATAAAATCAGGAAACTAAAAAAAAAACCACACACACAAGTTATTTCTCAAAGAATTCTTCTTGCTTCTCCACATATTTTTTCCAGCATTCTGGGAGCATCTGGATATCGATCCTGCAGAAATCTTGATGTCGAAACCACGTCAGGACAGCCTTTTTCACTTCCTCATTGGAACCCAAGAACTCTTTCAATGGTCCAAAAAGATCATAGTCGCAAGGGGAGAGATCCCGGCTGTATGGAGGATGTGGTAAGATATCCCATTTGAGTTCCGTCAGTGTGTCCGTAGTCAGATTGGCTGTGTGTGGTCTGGCATTATCTTGCAGAAAACAAACACCACTGGTAAAGAGTCCTGGTCGCTTTTTACTTAGTGCCGGCTTCAGGGACATCCTCAAAATGTTACAGTAGTAGGGTGCATTTATCGGGGGGGGGGGGTTCTAGAAATTTAGGCGTCGACTACTTAGGTCATTTTGCGCCTTTTACACAAGTTATATCTGTACGCAGCCCGGGACAAACACAAACATCCATGCCCACGGCGGAATTCGAACCCACGGCCAGACGGACTCGAGAACGAGAATCAGCCCTCTCGGCCACCTGGTCGGCTGCATTTAAGGTTCGACGTTCTTCCATAATCCCTTAACTTCCCAGAAGACAGTCGCCATCACTTTTCATCTTGAATTTCTTGGTTCATGGTGAGTCAGTGTGTCGCCATTCCATGCTCCCACGCTTGCTTTCAGGAGTATGGTGATGAATCCATGTCTCGTCGATGGTCACAACGCGCCTTAGGAACCTGTCACCTTCCCTGTCATATCGCTGCAGCAGCATGGAAAAAATTTCCACCCGGGTGGTTTGTGATCCTCGGAGAGTTGCTTAGAGACCCATCTCGTACAGATCTTGTTAAATTTCAGCTTATCGTGGATGACTGTCTCCACACTGCCAATGCTGATGTTCAGTACTGAAACCGATTCTCGGACATGAATTCGCTTGTTGTCCCTTCTCAGTTCATTTGTTCGTGCGATGATGCCATCATTAACAGCAGTTGCTGGCCGTGCCTTATGAGCTTCAATGCCGGTGGATTCTCCCCTTCCTTCAAACTTTTAGCACCAAGCAAGGACGGATGATCGAGACAAACATGACTCTGTTAACTGTCTTTGAAGTCTTGGATGAATTTCAGATGCTTTCACACCTTCATTGTGGAGAAACTTGATGATTATTCCTTATTCCACTTTGAACGACACATCGCTGTCCGCCATTTTGTTTAAACAAACAATCGGTTATGAGTGGTGCTGCATTTGCATGACAGGCGATAGTTACCATCCCAACAATGAAAGTTTAGATTTTTACAACAATGAAATTTACAAAAAATAAAGTCCATGTCAAATTTAAACGCCCCTCGTATATAACTGTTTACAACATCATTACAACTTGTATTAGGTAACCACAAAAGCTCTTGCCATTTTTAATTCCGGAAAACAAAATGATGTACACAAGAAGTAGCGTATCGCTAGTCGCCAAAGTAATCCGCATTGGCATCTAGCACCTTCTGCCAATGTGTCTCCAGCTGATCACTCTCTTGGCTTTAAAATTTGCCGGTCTTGGACTCAAAGAAGTCCGTGAGTGCCGTTCGCAGATCTGTATCATTGGTGTAGGATTTTGCACGAAGATGGTTGTCCAGAGAATGGAAAAGGTGATAATCCGTTAGAGCAAGATCTGGTGAATAAGGTGGATAACACAAAGTTTCCCAGCCAAGCCTCTCTATGGTTTCCCTGGCCACCCTCGCCACATGTGGCCAGGTATTGTCATGAAAGAAGAGTACCATTTTGCGATTCACCAATGCTGGCTCCTTCTGCTGCAATGCCTGTTGCACACGTTCCAACTGCTGGGAATACAGGTGATGGTTTGGCCAGTTGACAGCAGCTCGTAGTGAACCATTTGGCGTCTAGTCCATCAGACGCACTACACTACGAGGTTCATCAGAAATGGCAAATTCTCCCGACCTGAATTTCTGGAACCATTGCCTTGCGGTGCGTTCATTCACAACATCATCCCCAAACGCAAGCCACATTCGGCGACTTGATGCTGCTGCTGACAAGTCCACCTTGAAGTCATAAAGCAAACAACACCTAACTATCTCCTTCGAACCTTCATTTGTCTTCACTTCTGCACGAGATGTGATTGATGTGAATGCCGAACAGCCCTGTATTTATACAGGCAAACCTTCCTGCTCCCCCCCCCCCCGATAGATTTTGGACCACAATGTACACTCATTTGCCTATCTTCTATCACTTCCTTTTATGGCAACACAAAAACGGCAAGAACTTTTGTGGTTACCTAGTAATTAGCCGCAAAACTATATAGAGCTTTAATGGTACCATTCAATATACATTTGGCCGAAAGCTTTGGATTTTGTGACTGCATTCAATCTTCGTGGCATACAGTTCAATAAAATTTTATAAATATCGAATAATATCCCATTTGGCTTTTAACGCAACTAATAGTACACCTTTTTTCAGGGGACATTTTTGACATGCACGTACCTGACGAACAAGTTCACTCTGGACTTTCCGCACACAAGTATTCAAACTCTGAGTAAATTTCCACAGTTAGAGGAATGTGGTAAACTTGAAGAAACTGTTCTTCAGGATAATAGCCATAATTACTTTTCAGTAACCGCCTTCAGAATGATGGAATACAATATTAACTTATCTATTTCTTTTCCACGTTTCTAAAGTTCAAGGATTGACGCTCGTTACTGCAATATTAGCGTCCAATATTGATGGTTGGTTAACCATTAGCTTATGAATATCTTGTAAAGAAAGGAAAAACCTCTAATCTCCCAAAAACATTCGAGATATGAAACGCCAGATACGTATTTCGAATCCCATGTTTTCATTCTCAACGGCAAGCTTGAGACTGACCATAAAATTTATCTAAAAATACGGCATGGGAAGCTCGGGGGAGGGGGTTAAATGGCCAGAATAATTCTCATTGTTTGAGCTGAACAGAAAGAGCCAATCAGAAATGGCTTAAAAAAATTTAACAAAAGATAATAATGGAAAATAGAACAGTGAAGCTAAAATTTAAATATATCAAAAGACTCTGGGCTAGGTTCCCTATCAACATTTAGTAACTTTTTAGAATCCCTTTATGGATTTAAGTGTTCTCAAAGTTGTTTAATAAGTTATTAATTGTTGAATAAGGACTTGTCCCAGAGTCTTTTCCAGTTGATTTATTGATTCTTAGATTTTAATTTTCCTGTTATTTCGTAGAATTAGTGAGAATTTCCTATCTCATGTTGTGTTCTTTTTATGCCATTTCTGGTTGGCTCTTCTGTTGATCTCCACCAATGTGAAAGATAATAGACGAAGTATTTATCCGCGAGAAATAAAAATCCGTCTTTATTAACAGGATAAAAGTACAAACGTTGAAAAGGCAGATCATTTTTAGAATTCTTGATAGAACATTTGAGTTTAAGTCGACTTACGTTTCTTATTGTCAGGTCACCGAGCCCCGACAGAGAAAATAAGAAAAAAAATGGGCGAGGTTAATATCGGGAGCATTAAGGGAGGAGAAAGTAAGCAACAGAGAAAGAAGGTAAAAAGAAAGCCTCCACCCGCAAAAGAAAATAGAAGAGTCAATAAAGGAAGCACGAAAGGTGAGGAAGGCAGCCGATTGGAAAATAAACAAAGCATGCAAATAAGGAAGTCGAATAAAAGGCAGGTACAGCGGAAAGGAAGGCAGAGAGAGCGTTTCCTAACCAGATGATTCCAGACCTAAGCCAAACGAATGGACGAGCTAGAAAAGAGTCTGATAAAGCTCATTATTTTTGTCAGCCTTCGGCATTGATATTTTCCGATAATTTCTACTTAGGTGAATCCCGAGCACAAGGAGGACTCGCACGGAACCGACCCCGCCATGGCAATACTACGGAGAATCGTGAGTTCGTCAGTGCAAGGGTAGAAGCAAGGAATAGTAAAAATGAAAAGTTTCATCATGGAAGAAACGATCGGCGTCGTCGCTCATTTGACAATAAAAAGATAAGTGGACTTACTGAATTGTTTCATACGCAAATATTTGTCAATTCTAATATTCCGACCCAGGAAAGCGAGAAGCAAGCTAAAATCGTTAGCACTCGAGACGGCCGACCGACAAGGAATCAATACAGACGGAATCGTGACGCTCATCATAAATACAAGGTCCATGCTACGGAGCAGCCATTAAGAGGTGGGAATACCGTCTTCATTAAACCTGATCAAGAGTTCGACACAGGGAACTTAGACTCGACATCGATCCGATCCGAAGGTAAAGACGACGGCATAAATCTCGCATCGTCGGCACAAGAAGCTACGTTAACGTTCAAGATTAACGAGCGGACTCATCAGGACCAGACTTCAGCCCAGGAACCCAAACAGGAGGTTTCACGCCATTGCCGTATAAGCCCAGGAGACAACGTAACTCGGACTGATTCAGCAATCGAGCCAACCACGGGAGAAGCAGGCGACATTGGCACAGCAAGCGCGAGCCGCAAAGAGAGCTCTCAACGCGAGCCACGCTTGGCTGCCCCCAGCGCTTCTCAGGGTACAGTTACAGACATTGAAATAGGACTTAAGTGAATTTTTCTTTAGCTGAAATTAACTGTTTTAATTATTGCTTTCCTGTTCAAGCTTTTTGCTCATCGTGGTTCACGTACTACTTAATATCACTTCCCATTGTTACTTAATTTTAAAGTGAATATTAATATCGTTTTTTTTTCTCCTAAATTTTTTCAAGTTGTACCAGTTGGATCTCAATCACGTAGAAGTTACGTATTGTCCGGATTTTCGGCAACACTGCAGCATCATTGGACTTGGACTACCGCAGGGTCGTTATTTCCCGCACTAGTACCCACCGCCACAAGAGGTCCACTTGAACACAAGGATATCGTCTCACCGGCTCTACAGACTAATCCTGAAGAAGATTCGCAATAATTTATTTTAAATTATTAACGCATAATAATGTATTTCCACTTGGAATATTTTAATTAAGGTTTTCATTAAAATTGTTCCTCGTAAAAATAATCGTTTCCACTCACTCCTCCTTTCTCGATCACGATATTTATTAACTAATATCACAAAGTTAATTATTTCAAAAGAAAGTCGTGATACTTATTTTATTAATTTTATAAATCTTATCATTAATGATGCTATTACGACAACAGTATAGGAATTGTTTTTTAAATCGCAAAAAATACCTTTAAGTATACTTTATTGACATTTAGGTAATTGACATTATTTTTAGTTTAAGGAATATTCTTCAATTGAAGCACACACTCGCTAATCAACAATAGTGAAGAGGAAACACTTCAGTTGATTATGAAAACCAGGTGGGTTGACTGTTGCATCTTTGGGTTGCCGCATCTTTAAGGTACCGCCTTTTATTCTAATCACTGAAAGTTGACTGAATGTGATAACTAAATAAAACAGCGAAAAAAGTTGTTTATGCGCATTTCGGATGCAAAAGACTGATAAGTCAATATTTGCAGATTGCTCTTTGAGGTAATTAAACTGAAGATTACAACAGCTTGAGTAGCGGTGGAGTAATTTTTTTGTCTTGAATATTCTTATCTACTGCATGTATATAGAACCATAATTTTACCCGTATCATCTGCTTCAGAAATCACGAGTCTATTTGTCTTTAGAAATCACGAGTCTATTTGTCTTCAGAAATCACGAGTTTCTTTAGAAATTGTGGGTGAAACTGTGTTATTGGTTGAATATCGATGACTCTTATCTGGTATCTTGCGGTAAAAGAGGTTGATTCGTTTGGAAAGATTATTAAATTAATATTTTTATTTAATTAATGTGTCTTGGTTTACAATATTTTAAAATTTTGTAAACTAAGCCTTAGTGTCGGACACATTATAAACATAATAAAAATTAAACATATATTTCAAAATTTTATAAACCAAGGAGTTTTATTAAAATTAAAATGCACTGTGCGGTTATTCATTATATGAATAAAATCAAACAATAAATCAATTTATTGTATTATTACGCTGGTTATTTTAATACTTCTATGAGTGTGTTATCTTTCTATATATCAATCTTATATACTCTTATAACAAATAGTTATTAAAATGTTTTTATTAATTTAATTTTTTAATTTCAAATTTTTCAAAATTTCTCTTAGAAAACTTTTCTTTTAGTCGAATTTTCCAGAGATTTCATTCGTTTAATGGTTTTTTTCGTCAAACAATGTCGGTCTCGCTTGCTATTCAATTGACACGCCTCAAGCAACCCTGTTTTGTGAATAAGACTGTTAAACAAGAGTGGACGGCATTTTGTCAAAGTAACTCACAATTTTTTTTCCAATACGAGTGCTTTTAATGGTTTTTCTTTCCTTCCTTTTAAATTTAAATTCGGCGTTGAGTCGCGTGACGCCGCGTATGTCATGAATAATCTCGTGCTGTTTTACCTCGATTATAAATTCTAAAAATTCAATTTGAAGAGGGCAGCCCAATTTCCGCTGTTTTGACTTCGAGTATGGCCAGAAGGCGTTTGCGCGTGAACGACATTCGAGACCCCCTTCTGGCGGGAAACCGTGGTCACAAATGGCAGAAACCCTAAACCCGACGCGCGCAAGAACCCTTTCGGGTCGAACGGCGTAACCCTTTGCAGCTTTAGTAAAAAGACCCTAGAGAACTAAACGAAACGTAACGATTGGCCTTCTCTTCCCTACGAAAGGGCCCTGGATCCCATCCCGGCAAATTATAGTCATCGATGAAAGATATAGAGGTTCGAGAGAGTTAAATATAGACCCTCTGCTGTGTCTGTGTGGCTTTGCACTATGTTTTGAGTTTTCGGGTCTTTCGTCTGAGCCACCAGGTTGTTAGATTAGGCATTCATTTTGTTTGAATTTAGCTTCTTAAAAATTTTTAACTTAATGTTCCACAGAGGAATAAAGTTAAGTTTTTCTTGTTTTTGTAAATAAGCACAACTTTATTCGTTAATATGTATGGTCTTGTACCCATTATATTGGCAATAAAAATGCTTTAAAATAACTTCATAAAAAGGATAAACGGTACATTACGCAAACATTTATAAAAATATGGGAAATTCGAATAATCGTGATCAATTTCTTCCATCTTTTGTTAGTTTCTTGTATCCGATGAGCAGGCTGACAGACGGGGCGCGTGGAAATTTATATATAGCCAATTAGAAGTTTACAAAGCCTATGTTATAAATATTAATTTATTTTTTAGAATTGTCATTTACATTTGTCGAAGACCCGCTTGAATATCCATTGACATTTGAGTTAGTAACAATCGTTAAGTTGAAAACGTTCCGATAAAGGAGAGTGAAACTGTTAATACTGATAAATGCTAATGGAGAAATTCTAACGACCGTTTTATCTGCTCAAGGAGAAATCACATGATCCCTTATGAATACATGGAAACAGCTAATTATTTGTATCGAATAAACCTAGCAATAACAATTCAAACCTTAATGGTCTCTCATATTTAATAATGGTATTACAATAATGCTTATATTTGATTCGTGTAGCGATAATGGGTTCGTCTTTTACCTTAACTAGAATGCATACATGAAAATATCATGAAATTTAAAGCCTTTAGGGCCAAGTTCATTCTATTAACATAAGATGTTTTCTAAATCAAAACAGTGATTTGAACTTTAATATTCCGAAGATTAAAAAAAAAAAAAAAAAAAAAAAGATTCCATTTGAAAGTGGGAGTGGGCTGAAAAAAATTCATAGCTTAAAAGCGATGAAAAAAAAAACTGGGTGGTGAAGTGATGTTGGGTCACGAGGGTTTTGAAGGCAGGTGTTCGCCTCGAGCCACCCACGCCTCTTGATGGTCGCCGAGGATCCACTGGGCGCTGCGGGGGCGTCCCAGACCGCGTCCCGTTCCGTGCGCGCCAACCTCCTGATCTAAAAAGACTGGGAGACAACAACACGTGCGGAACCGTTACCCGGGCAACCAACGCGTAATTAATGTCGGAGGAGGGTGGGAAAGAGAAGGACGAGAAAAGGTCACGTGTGCTGAAGGGTAGCTTAAAAGAGCGCGTGGTCCTTACCCCACGCGACAGACCTGATGCCTCGAATCCTCCTCCTTTCCCCATCTGGTTTCAAGATGAACCGATGCAAAGAAGGAGTAAACCAACACCTCTGTAGACACACACACACTCGCACACATACACACAAGGACATAACAGTTATTATTTAAGAAGAATCATCTGTTGCTGTTAAAACCAGTCCGTTTGATTGGTCGGGAGAGAAGAGTTGAACCATTCGTTCTGTGGCTGGGACATATCTTTTCACTACGCCCAAGTTTCTCCCCTCACAGACTCCTCTTCGCAGATTTCATATTAGATATGACGGTAATGTTACCTTTATTCTCGAACATGTTTTTTTCAGCTGATATGGAACGACTGAAAGCTATAATAATAGGAAGAACAAGTTAGAATCGAAAGCTTGATCTTTATCAAAATTAATAGCCATTAAAATCAAATGAACAATAATTACCAAATCTAATTTCACGTAGGCCTGGTTGAAATGTTATCTTCCATGAAATCAAAAACAACTCTATTTTAATTCAGCAGTCGTCCAAATATCATTTAAATAAATTTCCATGGATTTTGTTTATTAAGTTTGTTTAACATAAAAAAAGAAAGAAATGTGTATGATCTACGAGCCACAATGGAGAAACAACTACTTCACAATAAATAATCTTGACTAATTCAGACGATTTTTTTTAATTTTTAGAGAATTCTTTATTTTGTTAAATTTTATATGAAGTGTAACCATAAACATTCACCATCATTAAATTCTTGTTTTCTTATGCATCTGCTATCTCCAATGATATGGGTACGGAGAACAGCGGTGAATGATATGCACTCAATTAGTTATTGATAATTTTATAAAGTTCAAAATGGAAGAGTTGAGGTTTCTAACAATGGGGAACGGTTTTTTCTTCTTTAAAATTTGACCACTCTTACTTAATATTTCCACTCCTTACTTCCTTGTCCAGACGAAGGAGAAATTGAACCTAATAGGCAGGAGAGAGAATCTACAATCAATAACATCAATCTTGAAAATATTTCTTTCTACATCCTGCTCGTTTGACGAGAAAGTAAAAAGAGTAGTAATACTAGGAGAGAAATGTATTATGCCATGTATTTGTAATTTCCCTAGATTCCCATGCCTTTCTTCCCCATCCCAGAAAATAATCCTTCCTGTTACTCAAAAAGCAATAAGAAATGCTTCATTAAAAAAAAGTTTTGGTTATAATCACTTTTTGTCAGTCAGGTTGTCACATTCATTTCCTTCAGATCGCTACATTCATTTCGTTCCAGAATTATTTTGTTGCTCATTGAACTCGACACATGCAATACATCACATTCTCACCGTCACATTCATATGCCGACATAATGAATGTACGTCGATCTGGAACGAAATAGATGTGGCGCTTTGAATGAGACGAAATAAAAATGATTATGACCAAATAAAGTGTGATGAAAGGATCCGCTATCCAAGAAATACTTGTTATTCGTCGTGGGTTTTAATTTTTCGTTAAGCAGGGGATGAACAAATGGAAATAATATCACAGCTTACACATTATTTACGAGGAATAGGAAAAGCTTGACGCCGGTTACCTGGATAAATATAAATTTGCGGTTTCGTTATGAAGCTGGATTGATTTGGGTCGTTTTAGGGCTTTAGAAGGTGCAGTTGGTGCTAATTGAATGTTTTACATTGTCGACTTACAGCTTGCGAGAGAAAAAACTCTTATTTCGTTATAATATTAGCCCAAGTTAAAACTAGTATGAGGAGAATGTTTGAGGAGAATGAGAATGATGCCAGGTTGTTTGTACAGCCGTCTAAGTGGCCAGATCTTATTTTCGTTCGAGCATTTCTATTAATGGTATATGATCAATTTTCTTTTTTGAACCGTGGAATCGATAGTCGATCTATTGTGGCGTTAACATACCCTGAATTGTACATCTATTTTGGGATACTAAGACTATCCATCAGTTATTTCGATAAACTTCCTATCATGTGAATGATTATTTTTTAACTGATTGAATTAAAGTAATGGCGCAACTGTAAACAAATAAATAAAGGCCTCTTTTGTTTATTTTAAAAATAATTCACGAAATTCTTAAGACAGGGAACCATTCCCCATGCTGTGCAATGTATAAACAGCACATGCTAAAATCTCTAAAATACAATCACTACATGTAAATAATATAAAATTAAATAAATAACATCAGTATAGTTGGGCTCCGCGTTTTATTTCTTGAGGATATCGATCTTTCTTTCTTCAGATAGCACATAGGAAAATAATTATTATAATCGTTGTTATTGTTGATTCTGTAACAAATATAGGAAAACTTTTATTTTTTAGAAAAACGCTTTTCATTCCTTTTTTCAGCTCGACGAGACGGATTTTGTAGCTTACATCAAGCTTTCTGTAACGAGTGACAATTTCACGTGAACTAAACGGAAAGGAAAATGTTAAGTATGAAAAAAAACTGCTTTACGTACGAGGGGAGTTCAATAAGTAATGCAACACATTTTTTTTCTCGGCCAATTTTGGTTGAAAAAACTGGACATTTCTTGTGGAACATTTTCAAACATTTCCGCTTCGTCTCGTAAAGTTTCATTGACGTCCGATATGTGACAGCGCTATAGTGAGCTGTTAAAGTGGCGTCTACAATGGAGGTGCGTTCCAAACAACGGACAGTGATTGAGCTTCTTTTGGCGGAAAACCAGGGCATCTCAGATTTCATAGGCGCTTGCAGAATGTCTACGGTGATCTGGCAGTGGACAAAAGCACGGTGAGTCGTTGGGCAAAGCGTGTGTCATCATCGCCGTAAGGTCAAGCAAAACTGTCTGATCTCCCGCGAGCTGGCCGGCCGTGTACAGCTCTGACTCCTGCAATGTCGGAACATGCGAACACTCTCATTCGAGCAGATCGATTTTCATCTGTTTGGCTCAATGAAGAACGCAATCCGTGGGATGCACTACGCGGATGATGAAGCAGTTATTGATGCAGCACGACGTTGGCTCCGACATCAACTAGTGGAATGGTACCGTGCAGGTGTACAGGCCCTCACTTCAAAGCCGTAGCATTGAATGGAGATTACGTTGAAAAATAGTGTTGTGTAGCTAAAAGATTGGGGAATAACATGGTGTATTTGAATGCTGAATAAAACAACCCCCTTTTTCAGAAAAAAATGTGTTGCATTACTTATTGAACTCCCCTCGTACATTCATCGTTCGTAGTTCATGTGGTATCTAGGATGTTTCTTGTGGTTAGAGGTTTTCCCTTCCAGGCGATTCCACAGCACAGTTCCTTCTTATTTTTTTCAATAATATAGCTCAAAATTAAAAAAAAATTGTTTAAGATTTTGGTAGCAGAATAACGACAGCGCTTCCTTTATTCCCTCTATCCCCATGATTATTGCCTTTGAATGGAGCAAGTACTGGGTGGCGCTAAAAAGGTGTTAGAAAGTTTTTGTCTACTACGACATAATATGAGACTATAGATTCTTGTTATCATATTTATGCTATAACAGATATTCTGAAACTTAATGCAGAATGTGACTCTCTGATTTCACTCTGAGCCTTGAACTGAATTCCGTGGTGACTCTGAAGAAATGTGGTGACTCATTTTCGACTGCACGAATCTCTCTGGAAAGGGAGCCCGACAATTCGGTGAACGACAATTCGGTGGCCGTGACAATTGGGTGGAAATGCAAGTTCGATCGAGATTTTAAATCACTGAAGAATTATAGATATTTAACTCGTTGTTGACACATCTTTATTGCAATTACAAAGCAATTTGCTTTTTTCAGTTTATACCGAAGTCACTTTTTATGCGGAAATCTTTTATTTATTATTTATTAGTTTATTCTCTTAAAAAAGCTGGAGGGGGAAGTAGTTATATTAGAGATCTAATGTAATGAACTCTACCCTCCGTCCTCCCCTCCAACCGCCTTTTTATATTAAACCAGACTGTAGGGGGGGGGGGGGGGTGCCACCGTGCTATATTTATGCCAAATTACAGATTTATCTACCGAATTCCTATTGTGCCTGTGTTAAGGAGCTTAAGTATAATTTAAGAATTACAGTATTTTTAATTGAATAATGGAACTCTTAGCAATAAAACAAAATATAAAATTTTACACTTTTTACAAAATGATTTAGTAAATTATTTAATAAAGAAATAATCTCAATTATTTATAAACTAATAAATAATAAATAAAAGATTCCCTCATATAAAGTGACTTCGACATAAAATGAATGAAGCAAATTGCTTTGTAATTGCAAAAAAGACGTGTCACTTATAAACAAACAACGAGTTAAACATCTAAAATTCTTCAGTGATTTAAAATCTCGATCGAATTTGCATTTCCATCGAATTGTCGTCCACCGAATTGACGTTCACCGAATTGTCGCGTCCACCGAATTGTCGTAGACCCTTCTGGAAATGTAATAAGAGACATCAGTGAGTGAGCTATAGAATGTTCATGTAATATCCTTTTACATTAAAAGGTCACTTTCGGTTACGAAGCGCAACGAGCGAGTGAGTGTTGTTTATAAGCAAAGGGGGAGGTAGACTCGTGGGAAGGAGGCCCGTGGGAAATATAAATAGTGATATTACACTCCCTCTCAACAAATAATAGAAAATTATAAGAACGAATAAAACTAAAATATAAACAGACTTGATTACATACTGCTTATTAATTTGAAATAAAATATAATTAAAATATGATATATTTTAAAAGTCACATATAAAATCATCAAAACGTTATGGGCGACGTTCCGTCTTGGCCGATCGTACGCAGATTGCGCAGCATCTCCGTCGGCAAATTCACATGGGGGCACCGGATAGTCATCGTCCTCGGATTCTTGCTCTCCACTTGTTTGTGCATGCCCGGCTAGCATACTTTTGTTCGCAGTAATGATTTAGTTTTAATCACTGCCTGGTGGGACTCGTGCGGGATTCTCAGTGATCACCAGTTGGGATCACCAGCCTGTTTCCCCTCAACAGAATCCCTTTCCACTATAATTCTGACTTAACCTGAGCATGGAACGCCTCTGGGAATCCCTGCATATTATTAGAACGGAGCGCTCTTTTTACGCACTGTATCTCTTCATCCCTTTCTGACTTGTCCCTGATCTCTTCCAGAGACAAAGCTTTTGAAATGTTACTATTAATTACAAAGTGTAACATAGCTTTCTGTGACTATGCAAATTTTCCTGCGCAGAAATTGCAAACTACTAAGAAATAATCGTGACAAGGAGTCGGCGAAATTCTTACAACCTTGAATGTATTCAATCGAAAAGTTAAAACTGAAATCTGAGTAACCAACGTTCAATCCAGGCTGCTGGTCTGGAATTTGCATTGTAAAGAACCAGCAGAGGTTTATGATCAGTATAGACTCTAAACTGACATCCTCATCAAAACTAATTGGAAGCGTTCGCATCCCCAGACAACCGATAGTGCTTCTCGCTCTGTTTGAATATTTTTTTTTCAGTTTCAGTTAGTGCTTTGCTTGCAAATGCAATAGGCACAATCTGGTTATCGTATTCCGGAATTTTCTGTGTCAATACTGTACCCAGTCCCATTGGGTTTGCGTCTACAAAAATAAACGTTTCTCGACCTGTTACATAAAAAGCCAATTCTGTCTTTCTAGCTAATTATTGTTTAAGATACTCAAAAGCCTTTGACTGTTTCTCTTCCCAGACCCACTCTCCTTCCTGCTTAAGCAAATGTCTTAGCGAAGCAGTAACCGTGGCAACTCTAGGCAAAAATCGCATGCAGCAATTAATGAGTCCCAAAAAAACTACGCAGTTCTGACACTGTAGTAGGTTCTCTAAGCCCTAACAAAGGTTTTAGTCTCATATCATCAATTGATACATCCGAACCTGAAATTTCTAACTCCATGAAAAGTACAGTCCACCGTTGACAACGTTGAAGCTGCCAGTCTACTATTGAAAATAGGTGAACAGAATGGTAAGGGACATTGGAAGTTCTTCGTTTATGTAAAGCGAGTCACGAAGAAATAATTCCTCTCTCTCCCTCCCAACCATTATCATCAATGGACTGGCCGCTCCAAGGGTTTCGTTGTCAACGGTTGACTGTAAACGTTCTTTCGCAAAAATGGCATTTATTCCTGTTTAGTCTAAGCCCATTTTTAAACAACTTTTCAAAAACGTGGTGTAATCTTTCTACGTAATCTTTCAACGCCAAAACTTTGTCACTAATATTTCGAGCTCGTTCGCAATCAGCAATTGCCATTCATACTGCTCCCTGGAAAATTTCTGGGGCTATCGATATACCAAAAATCAGCCGTCTCGAATCCGGGTGGAGTTCTACTTGATGAAATCCTCCGTGAAGTCTAATTCTGTGAAAATTTTAACTTCACCCAGCTCTGACAAAATATCATCAACTGTGGGGATCGGATACTTCTGCTTTACAATATATATATTAAGCTCGCGTACGTCCAGGCATAAACGTATTGACCCGTTTTTCTTCTCGACTGGGACGACTGGTGACAACCATGGCGTTATGCCTTCTACTCGCTCAACAATGTCCCCATCCAGCAAGCGTTTAATCTCCTGCTCAACCTTCATTAAAGTTGCTGCCATTTTCTTAGCGTGTTCCTCCGCACTTTCTTTGGCGCGTGCAATTGTAAGCAACGTATCCACCTTTAGGACTGACTCTTTCAATAGGTGTCGGCGTAGGCGAGCAGTGTTGCATTTTCCCACTATTTGATCAACAATATCAGCGTCTTTCCGTATACCAAAGTCGCACAGAAGAGCCTGGTATTGTAATCGAATGATAAAATCATCTATCTTCTCACCCGCTTCCTGTGACAAACTGTGAAACGCATGTCTTTCGTAGGTGTAGTTTTTCTTTTTCCCGAACTTGTCTTCGAATTTTTTCAGCAAGTCCTCGCGTGCGGAATAGAGTTGATGTCAGGTATTTCCAAAGTCTTGTATGCTCTTCTTATTTCTGCTCCTCCCGAGAACAGCAGCAAATTGTTTTTCGTTTGAGCCGTTGAAACGGATGTTGCCGCGGCATAAAATGCAAATTCTTCGGTCTACAAAGCCCATCTGTCACTTTCATTTTCACCTTTAGAGGGAAAAGATTAAGTGTCGGAACGAGCAACTGAGCATTTGACATCTCTCGTCGCCAAATGTAATGTCCTTTTACATTAAAAATGTGACTGGTCAGACACAAGAAATCAAACGTCTGTTTACTTTCGGTTACGAAGCGCAACTACTCATGACCTTTTTATTAACGTTCAGCGAGCGAGTAAGTCTTGCTCACTCGCAAGCAAAGGGGAGGGAGACCCATGGGAAACATAAACAATGAAATGATACTATGAACACAGAATAACATAGTATCATGAGGGTCAGTCAAATGAAAACGAGATTATAGATATGACAGCAAGAATATGCGCGAGGACGTGCGTGGTAGCATACTGGCGCATGCGTGCACAAGATAGGAATCACGGGAGTCGTTAGTGTTCATAGAAACTTGGTTGTATGCGATTCGCAAAGCAAGACGTGAAGGCCGCTCCACACTCTCGCGAGAATCTCGGCGAGAATTTCGGCCTTGAATCTTGCCGAGAACTGTAGTGTTGCCGCCTTTTCTCGTGTTCGCATCTCCTTTGTCTCGGGCAAAAAAACCAATAAAAATCGGAAGCCCCGCGAGAACGAGAAGAGAACCAGGAGAGAACTGGAGAATCAGCTCCACATTCACGCTTCTTGAGTTGTTCTCGCTTTCTCGCGAGATTCTCGCGAGAGTGTGGAGCGGCCTTGAGATAGAGTAATGGCATTCGTCATCTAAAACGCGAGGAAGGAGGAACAGCGCGCGGTGTTGAAAGGACCTCTTCTCATTGAGTTCACACCTAAGAGCAATACCATTAATGCGGATCGATACTGCGAAACTCTGCAACGTTTGCGAGTGGCATTCAAGAACAAACGACCGGGAATGCTGATCGCTGGAGTAACCCTGCTTCACGACAACGCCACGCCTCATACAGCCAACAGGACAACGGAGCAACTGATGAGGATGCGATGGAATATCCTGATGTGGCATCGTGTGATTTTGACGTTTTTGGACCGTTGAAACGACATTTGAAAGGACGACGATTCACATCGGACTCTGAGGTCCAACAGGAAGTCACGGCTTTTCTACTATAGCAGCCAAAGGAATTTTATGAGAAGGGAATCCGCCAACTCGTGGATAGATGGGATGCTCGCCTTAATGCCCACGGTATTTATTTCTAAATTTGTTCAGGTATGTACCAACGCCTTTAAAAATCTCGTTTTCATTTGACTGGCCCTAAACCAAACATGATGCCCATAGCTTGAATAAGTCCTGAAATTATTGAGTTAAAAAAAGTTCGAATTGCAACATGAGACAATTACAATGTGAGACATTTTGGAGCTTTCTAAGGTTTTAGCCGAGAAGGACAGAAGCAAAGATTTAATTCTGGAGCCGAAATGAATTTGTAATGTTTAGATATGCAGCAAAGCAAGTAATCAAAAGCTTGTAATATAAATAGCCATCGTTATTATGAAATGATAAAGACAACAGCCAATATTAATAGGATCAGCTTATGTAAGAGCAATGGCAAATTCTCTAGGTAAGAAGCAAGGTATTCCGTTTCTCTAGGTCGAATTCCTTTATTATTTTTGTTATCATCGTCATGTACTCCCACTGCAGCTCTCTCATTCTCAAAACATCTTAGCCTCTGAGTTCAAAAGGTTGTGAAAAATTTATCTTTTTCCTTTGGCCCGACCGTAGACTTGTTTACCATTACATATCCGGGGTCAATTAGCAAAACATCGGTCCATAATCGACGTTCGCGCCAAACTCCACAAGCGCAGCAAATTAGCCATTAGTTAGTGGTCGACTTTAAGGTTGAGGCTTCTTTCGCTCATGTTTCCAAGGTGCCACATGAGAACCCTCTTTCGATTTCGTCCACCTATGCTTATTTTCTCATGCACGTAGCCTCTCTCTATTCGTGTTCAAAATTGGACCTTACTCGAATGATTATTATTGGATGCTGGAATTACACACAGCGTTTAGAAGGTGTTCTATTTTAATACTACATAGTTATTCATACATACAAGTCTATTTTTATGTTAATTTGTTACTAATTAAAGATTGAAATGTCTTGGTTCGATCCCAGGCTTTCCCTGGGAAATGTCTTTCTCTGTTTTCAGTATTTCTTTTACAATCGAGATCTAGCGTTCAAAAACACCTCCAAAGTCATTGCATCAAATTACTGGTATTTTTCTGTTACGTACGTTTTTATGTACAGGATGTTTAAAAACTAGTGGGCGTTCATTAAGGAATAAGTTCCCCATATGTAGACAACAAAAAACATTTATTACAACATGGATCCGGAAATTCATGGTTTCAAATTCGAAAGAATTCAAATAAGAACTATGTGGATGAATTTTCTCATTTAGCAGATATTCATCTAGAGACCTTTACATGATACAAGCAACCAAATCAACCCCAGCCTGAATTGTATTTAAAATTAAATTTTATAATAATTTCTTAATTCATTAGCCTTCTAAATTTTTATTTTTTTGTGGCATGGTTTCTTTTCCCACTAAATTTCTAAGAGAACTGTTTTGGAGGCAAGCCCTTTACTTAGCAACTCCTACTCTTTTCCGTTTCTCGTTCATTGTTTATTTTTGGTCCCTTTTTCTAGGGTTATTCTCTGAATGAAAGGCTTAGTGATTCTTAAAAGTGCTTTATAGCTTCTCTGAAAACAGGATCTCAACTTCTGTTGCAGATAAGATCCTCGGATGAATTAATTTTAATGGTCGGCAAGTGTAAAGGAAAAAGAAAAAAAATAGAAGAAAAAAAGAGCCACCTATCAATTAAAAGCCATCAATATCACTCTCGTTTGACGTAAATGTTATTGCGCACTGATCTTCAAAAAATCTCGATATAATTTTATAATCTTTGCTCTGGCCAGCTTAATACTTATTGAATACTTATTATTATTTATTGAAAACGGTATGAATTCTTTTCTTCATCAAAAATAATTAAAAAAAAGTCATAAAGTAATAAAACAAAATCTACATAGGAAGTGAGGCGTGACACAACTGTTCATGAGTCAACACATCATCTTTCTTAAATGTTTGGCCCTTATAATAGGAATAATAAGAATGGGAGCCTTCATTGAAATAAATAAACAATTAAAAATGGGGGCCTTTTAGTAAAACAGAAAATATGACATGAAGATGATGATTATGACTAAACTGATAGTACATAGAGAATTTATGAGAACCGACGGAATATTAAGCAGAACATGGAGAGTGAAGTTGCGTTTTAGTGTTACCAGGATACGATAGTATGCTTAAGCGTTTCAGAGTATCCTAATTTCTAATGAATGGCCAAACATACACCCACATATCGTTTGACATCCTTTTCTTTTATTCGGTCGGCTTCCGGTATTCCATCCTTCTCAGTTTTTAAGGGGATAGACTTAACCTTTAAGTCAACCAGCCAAAACTTATTAATAAAACCCGAGGAGGTTATAGGAAAGTAGAGGAAGCCCTGAGGTTATCTGTTTTTACTCCTTTAACTGCACTTTTAAATCCCCTAATATTTTTTAATCAAACATTTTGTCCCCTCAACTCCCATCCTCGTAACTCCGACCACAGTGCACCAATCAAAACCAAGCTAAATAGTAAAATAGGACATACATATGGTAAGCTACATTCCGAAGTCACTCAAGGTCAGGTTGGCTGAGGTTTCTAACACATTTGAATTGCAGTGAAGCACACCGTTGGGAATTTTATTTCCATGAGTGTCTCTTTCTCGCCCATTTTCTCAAAATCTTTCAAGGGGAAGGGTGTGATTAAAAATGGTTTTTAGACTAATGTGGTGTTACTCTACAGGGTAGCAATCGGAAATTTTTCTCTATCTTTAATAGTTTTCGAGTTAGCAAATGGATGACCTTAAATTTGGGGGTCAAAGTCAAATTTGAGTGCGGCAATGAATTCCCCACCCCCATATTACCTAAAAACCACACTGATCAGATCTCGCCTACCTGGCAGCTTTGAGATATCTGCCATGTTACCAGACTTTTTGGACACCCTGTATAAAGAAGAATGTTAGTTTGTGGGTTTGTGTGCATTTAATATAAATCTACAGCTTTATTCCGATCTTAATGAAACTTTGCGCACATGATCTTCAAAGCACGAGGAAGGTCACTGTCTACCTCAGATTTCGAAAAAATAAGAATTATCGATAAAAAATCGATATTCATGGTTATGGCTGGGGATAGTAAGCTTATACTCTATCCAACGAAAATTGGAGTGGGCATGTCCAGTTAAACTTCCTATTTCAATTGTTAGGTATAGTTGCCAAAGTAGAATCAACAATGTCTAACAATTGAAATAGGAAGCTTAACTGGACACGCCCACTCCAACTTTCGTTGGACAGAATATAATAATGCAAAGTTTGCATCAACACTGGTATCATCACGCAACTAAGTTTGTGCAAATCTGGCGTTGAATAAGGAACTCAAGGAGTTCGAAATACGTATTCGCTGAATAAATTTTCTTTGTGGACACGAGGTTTCATTTCCGGTTATTATATAAATAAGGTTGATTAAAGTTTGTGCATATAAACAACTGTAAATATCCCGGGCAATGCCGGGTGCCTTTTCTATTAAGATACATAAACGTGTACATTTCGTGGAGTAAAATTTTTTGTACACGTTCCTTATTAAAGAAAAATGAAATTCATGGCTGAAAACGATTAAAGACTATTTTAGACGATCCTTTAATCTATCTGGAGCGTCAATAAAGCCCTGTAGATTATTCTCGGCGTTGATGCCTATATTATGTGATTTTAAGATATCCACTTTAATACAGCGATAATCTAAATGAAAATAACTTGATATAGAAACAATCTGATATGAAGCAAATGTGTGTATTTAGATCTAGGTGAAGTATGCACAAGTAGAAACCTTTGAACAAACAAAAATGCGGAACAGATGTTGCAGATTCTAAGCATTCTTCCTATTGAACTAATCAGTCCTGAAACAATTATCACTATCGGAACACGCAAGCAGATAGGCGAAGAAGGATAACAAGAAACATACAGTGAAAGAGTGAATTTTTAATCCAAGACCCCCCGTTTCAGATAGCTGGAAGCCAGAGTGGTCACGCAATAGGCGTCCATTCATAAATGCCAGAAAAAAATGAAATTGAATAATAAAAGACGTCCATTTTTACGGCTTGCCATAAGTGCCGTTTTAATTGATACGCTTTTGAGAATAGCATTCAGTCATCGGCTCTTATGTGCAAAATTTTACTTATGTCATTGCTTGGGCATTTTTAACGAACATTTTATTTTTTTTTATTTTATTTTTTTTTTGGAATTAGTGTTTTCACTTGACCACTCTCGAAAAATACAAATTTGTGACGAGAAAAGTTATTGCTTTGAAGGTAGGAAAAAAAATCCCATCAAAGAAACCAATTCGAGAAAGCAGTTTACTCGAGTTATTTTCCAAAAGGTTTTTTTATTTTCTATTTTTTATTTAATCTAGGGAACGAAGCCATAATGACTCATGATCTACTTTTTTTTTTACACTAACTGTCTTAACACGCTAGCGAATTTATTTTGGTTTCGTCACGGAGCGTTTATTATTTTTTATCAAATTTCCAAGAAACGGAGGTTTCAGAATGTACATTAATTGATAAGGTTGCATAGAAATCCTGACGAAAGAGAAATTATTTTCAGAGGATTATTATTTAGATGATAAGCGGTACGTGACAGTTATCAGGTAGCGTGGAGCCTCTTCCCTCTTATGAAAGTGTAATAGAACAAGGGCATGAAGTCAAATGAAATCGGCATTTGACTTAAAATGTATCATAGGCCGGTGAGAATGTGTGAGTCATTCCAACGGTTTCTCTCTTCAATCGAGGCAGCTGAAGCCGAATGGGAAATTTGACTTGGAAGAAGTTAATCATGAAAATGTTTTGTTTTTTTTAATTAGCTCTAAACGTTTGCTCTTGATGCTGTTTATGTAGTAGCCTAGATTAATAGGAGGGGGTGCATCCATTGCGCAAGTGAAACGTTTTTTATTGCATCTCCGGTTAAGTTACGCAATCCAAATGGGACGATAAGCTCAGAGTAGCGGTTCACGTTTTTCAGCGATTATTCACCTGATAACGGTTGGATTCTTTTCCCCGTTTGAAATATCGGAACGAGTGCAATTTTTACACCTGAGGACTTTGGTATTGCGCGGATTGGAGTGGAGTAAAGTTTCCAGCCTTTCAACTTTTTAACGGCTAAATTGCTTTAAACAGCCTCTTTATCATCGCCCACCTATCAAAAAAACGTAAGATTGATATTATCATCGCTTTAATTGCCAAGCCAACATTCAAAAATTATATATATCAAATAGAAAGAAAAACTAAAAAATAATCTCGTCAAAATTTCGGAAAAATTAAAAGCAGATTTATTTACTTTTTGAGAGCAATGCTCATTCTCTTATCGGTATTCATTTTGTGGAAAACATTTTGTTAAAAATTGCAGTTACCTAAGTCTGTGCTTAAATACCGATTCTTAAAGAGTGAAATTACAATTTTTTTTTCCAAAAAACGATAACGTATTGAAACCAATTTTCTTGTAAATTCCAGGAAATATATATTAAATTTTCTTCAAAATTATTTATTTAAATTTAAGGTAAAAATGGAATGCGCAATCTTTGACTATATTTCCATATATTAACCTGAAGGGGTGACGCCACAAAGTAGAAAAAGAAAGGGATGATGGCCGTCTGTGTAAAAAGATGCTGCATACCGGTAATTAAGTTTGGTGGGGGAAAGAACTTAAATACTTGTTTACAAAACTTATTCAACGTTGGGTAAGAAATATTTCTATAACAACAGGATTCTCCACAATATCAAATTTCAAATTTGAAAAACTTCCCAACAATGTGAAAAAATAAAACATAAAAAATTAAAATTGATATAAAAACTTCCTACCCCTTGCCTGTTACAAATGTAACTGAACCATCATAAAATTACAAACTTTTGTTTTTTATAACATTCAAAAATAATAATTTTAGCTTTATATTCATAAAGGCAACAATAAAAATTTTATTACATTGACAAAGTCTTAACTGGCCGAAACATTGAAATCACAAGGCCTTGTATAAATGAGAATTTCATTAGAAATGATGAAATTCACACTCGCCGAAAATATCTTGAGAATTTTGATGATAAGTCCAAAAACATTTCCGGATTTGATGATCTCTTGAGAATTTCATCTCATAAAATACCCATTATAGTCCGAGTATTTAAAACTTAAAAATTACTTAAAACTTAAAAATTTTCGAGTACCAGAAGGGTGTGGAGAGTGATACAAAATAACTTAAAAACTAAAAGTAGAGACAGAAAAAACAGGAAATCACATGAATAGCCCATCACTGGGAAAAGTCTTTAAATATTTGTTAGAATATCCTTGGATTCTTAGAAACACCCTAAAAAGTCGCTGACGAAAATTTCCGCGACCTTAAAAAGAAAGTCACCAGGAAATTTAGGCGACCTTATAGTCTTGTTAGGGAAATCTCAATGAATCCCCACATTCATCCTTAGGATTATTTTTACTTATCAATAACAATATATTTAAATGAAATACAATGAATTATTAATAGAAACGTTATTGCTATACGCAATTGTTAAAATGGCAAAGTCGATTAATACCGGACAGTCATATTGCCCTTATTTTCCAACATATTTCGCTATCTATCGCATTTATGTGAAGGAAGAAAAAAAAAAAAAAAGAGCTGAACGTGTCATTTTCACTGTCGCCTATGAATTAAAGAGAAGTTTTTGAATTATTCAGATAATTCGATCGAGTCTTCTTTATTTAACCTTTTTGAACTAGCATTTGCTTCTTGTAATCCATAGAGAAAAAATGTTGTGAATGTTTGGGGATAATAATTAGATTGCACGTTAGCTATAATTGATGGAACGCCGTACGAGGAACTGCCCGCCAAGGACTAAATACAGTATTCATAGTGGACAAACAGGTTCACGAAGACTTCTTAAAACGTCAAGTGCTTCATTTTCGTATCTGATGTTATCCGTCCACCGTCACCCATTATTTTTGGTGATAAACTGTTAGATTCAGAACCGTAATTCGCCATGCCATTCGGTTTCAAAAGCCAATTTTTAAAAGTGTGATCAAAAGTTTAGGGACACCCCTCATAAGTCATGGAATGTGCCAAATATCGCATGACAATAACATGTAAATTATTTAAATAGCATCACACGCCTTCAGATATATATCTGTTTTCTATTATTAAGATATGGGTCGTTCAAAAGAGCTCAGCGACTTCCAACTTGGAACCATCATAGGATGCCATTTGTGCAACAAGTCAATCCGTGAGATTTCCACCATTCTACAAATACCCAGTACAACTGTAGGCAATGAACTGGCACACAAGAAATTCACAGACAGAGATCGTCGAGTGCTTTGCACATGTGATCCGGAGCAATCGAAGGTCTTCTGGTGATTGCTGCAGAGTTCAGAAATTCTGCTTCCTGTGTTGGTAGCACAATCACCATTCTTCTGGAACTCCATCCTTTGGGTTCCCACGATCGTGCTGCTGCTCATAAGCACTTCATCGCTGACAACAATTCCAGGCAAAGTTTGGAGTGATGTAAAACTCGCAGAAACTGGAGTATGGAACAATGGAAACGTGTCCTATGGACTAATGAATTACGGTACACACTCTGGCAATCAGATGGACGAAATTGGATTTGGCGGATGCCTGGAGAAAGTTTTCTACCTGAGTGTATTGTACCCACTGTGATGTTTGGAGGAGGTGGTATCATGGTAAGGGGCTCTTTTTCATGGTTCGGACTGGCCAGCTTGTGTCTGTTAAAAGAACGATAAATAGTGTTATTTATCGAGACATCTTGGACAACTGTGCACTGGCAACATTGTGGGAACAGTTCAAGAATGGGTCTTTTCTGTATCAGCATGACCATAATGCAAAATCTGTACACGGCTGGTTTCAAGACTACGGGGTCGAAACCCACAACTGCAATCTGATTCCCATTGAACATGGGTGAATTGAAACGTCGATACGAGTCAGATCATGCCATCCACAATCCGTCATGTTGGCTAGTGGAAAATCTTTCTTGGAGGGTGGAGGTTGTCATTAGAGCAAAAGGGGGTGCCACCGCTTATTAATTCCTGTTATTTGAAGCCTGCGACGCAGAAATGCTGTTGTCCCTAAACGTTTGATAAAAATGTGTATATACAATTTATCTATCAAGTTTCTAGATGGCTTGAAGCCATAGAAATTAAGATTTTAAAGACCTAGCCTAAAAACGAATAGGAAAAATTCTACACTATTGAAATTCATTCGTAAATGAATTCTGGGTTTAACAGCTTTTTATTCCAATAAATGACGTAAGGGTGATTCACTTTTGTAAATGTTATAATAACGATAAAGGATTAGATAACAGTTATCAACACGAAAAATACGCGAATTTGATAAAAAAAAAAAAAAAGAAAATGACTCATAGTATACGTATTTTAGAGTCGTATTTGCATTAATATGTTGTAATTTTATAGAATTCAAACAGATAATAAATGATATTATAACTGGAGATAAGCCTACCAAGCATCAGGTAAAGATTTTTCTATCGAAAAATGGAAGGAAAAATTCTGCCGACGCCTCTACCAGTTGGGCTATCGCAGACACCCGGACAGCCATGCTGTCTCAAGGTATCTTAAAGACAACCAAGTTGTCATGGTTGAAAACCCAATGGGAGTCTCTCCTATCCAACCATCAGGAAGTTTGTGGAACTCACAGATAAATTAAATAATAAATGATATTATAACTGGAGATAAGCCTACCAAGAACTAGGTAAAGATTTTTCTATCGAAAAATGAAAGGAAAAATTCTGCGACCTGGGTTCGAACCAGGAACCTCGTCTGTCATGGCCGACGCCTCTACCAGTTGGGCTATCTTTTTTTTTTTCTTTTAAAAATGTTATTTATTGCTGGGAATTAAATGCAGTGTCTAGTTACAAGTTTTAAATTACAAAGTATATACAAGGTAATGTGATTTAATGTTGGTCGTTAGCAGGGGGTGTCTGGCAGCAACAGTCTTTTAAGATGGCTTCGTTCCATTTGTGTCTGGCTGATTTTCCCTCACATTTTAGCTGCTGAGTTACGTTGGCAAGAAATCTGTGATGGAGGACTACAGTTTCGACAAATTCTTCGCGCGCCTGGCAGCGGTGCGCCCAGTTGGAATGATTGGCAATGGCGACTAGTTTCATGAGGAAGATGGGGGCCTATGGTGTTAAGTCAAGGTAGAGGATTTCTGCAGGGGTTATAAGGATTTCTTCCTTGCCAAATACTTCTAACTTCGATTATCTGGCCCCAAATACTTCTAACTTCGTTGCATTCGAGGAGGAGGTACTCGAGGGTCTCGAAGGATGAGTAGTGGGGGCAGAGGGCGTCTTCATCTTTGATTATGCCCCTTCGGGCGAGAAGAGCACCTGTACGGAGGGCTTTGTGAATAATTTTCCAGTTGGTGTTTTTAACAGATGGTTCAATCCGTAGTCTGGGAATGTTTGGGAAGGGATTGGGGGCTATTAGGTTTGGATGGGGTGTGATAGCGGGGAGTAGGGCTTTGCATAGCTGTTTGTTAGGAATGGTGAGTACTCGCGTAGTTGGGAGTTTTGGCAAGATGTATAGGGCTATATTTCGGTAAGTTCGATAAAAGGAAGGAGCATTTGTAGGCTGGTCGGCGGGGTTGACTGGGATGGTGGCAAGGAAGTTGGTATCAAACCATGATCTAGCGAGGGCAGCCAATGGTTTTGAAGTGCGTGTAACGAGTATTTCCTTCAAGCGGTATATGGCGAAAGTGGTCTGCTGGAGGTGTACGTTTTTTAGGTTAATGCCCCCTTGCTCGCTTGGTTGGTAGAGGATTTCCCTCCGAATGGGGTGAAATGTTTTATTTCTCCATATGAAATTCACACATAGAGTGCGAATTTCATTATGTGCCCGCATAGGGATTATGTTCCCTTTTGCTTGGTGCCAGATCTTGCTTAAGGCTAAACAATTAACAATTTTGGCCCGGCCGTAGTAGCTGAGTCTCCGTTGAGTCCAGATTTGGAGCCTCACTCATAGGCGCCTCTCCAGTTCAGTCCAATGCGATTTTTCTTCCTCTCTAGAACCAAAGAAGACGCCTAGGATTTTACCGATGGTCTTTGTGATAGGGATATCAGGAAGAGGGTTAGAGGTATTTTGTTTTCTTTGATGAAGTATGATGATTTTTGATTTTTTCCTGTTAATTTTGCAATCACAGGCAAGCTGGTGTTGATCCAGGATGTTGACAATTCTATGTGGAGATGCAACATCCTGGACAACAAGGTTGACGTCATCCGCGTAAGCAATAACTTTAATGTCTGTTTCATTTTCTGGGGAGGGGATACCTCTAATACTGGGGTCGCTTCTGAGAGTTGACAGGAGTGGTTCAAGGTAAATGAGGTAGAGTAGCGTCGCTAAGGGGCAACCTTGACGAACCGAACACTCAACGTTGATGCGCCTGGTTGGGCTATCGCAGACACCCGGACAGCCATGCTGTTTCAAGGTGTCTTAAAGACAACCAAGTTGTCATGGTTGAAAGCCCAATGAGAGGCGGGAACCTGGCTCACAAATCGAGAATCTCTCCTATCCAAGGATTAGATAACAGTTATCAATACGAAAAATACGCGAATTTGAAAAAAAAAAGAGAAAATGACTCATAGTAAACGTGTTTTAGAGTCGTATTTGTATTAATATGTTGTAATTTCATAGAAATCAAACAGTTTTAAAATACTAATAAATAAAATTTTTCCATTGGTTTTCAATGAACAATTAAATTCCATGCATAAAACATTCGCACACACAACAACTGAAATTGAAATCGCCTCATTTGGAAATGAAAATAGACATAGGAAGGAACACGAAGAGAAATGCTTTGGATGTAGCAACAATAAGGGAATTGATGAGCGCTTGTTTGTTGAAGCAACAATACAATTTGATGCATCATGAATAAACTTACTACATTATCAGATTGTCACCATTACCATTCACTATTAATATATAGTTTTTTTTTATGTAGCGTCAACTAAATATTGATGCAGCACCAATATCGGAAGAAGACTATTTCAACCATTGTTCTGTCATCAATATATGGATGCCCATGCAGCAATATCGGAAGTTGCTGATCATAATCTGCTTGTTGATTGGTCGAGAAATTACGTCACTCGCTCTGTCGACGAGACCAACGAGATAACAGGGTCTGGAAGCGGAAAAGTCACCTAACCATCGGGGTGCTAGCAACAATCCAACTTTCTTTTCTCCATCTTGGATATTAACAATCAGTGTTTTTCGTTTGTTGGAAACAATGAAGGTGGGATTGTTGAAGGTGTATGAAAATTATTATAATTCTTTCCATAAATCTGATTTCACATTTACTAGCCGACCACAGTTATAAATTTCACTCACTAGATGTCGCGAAAAGCGCTCGAGAACTTCCGTTTAATTTTAGCTATATGATTCATGGGTTATTCGGATAGTCTCATAAACAGTTAATGAATTTCATATGAAAATTTTCCACTAATCGACTCCAATGAACAATATTTTGTATTCCTTACTGGTTATTTTTAATGTTAATCATTTTCAGAGGAGTGCAAGTAGAATGCCGTACCTTCCCGAAAAGAGGTATGCTGAATGTAATTGCTAAAAATAATTTTTCTTAAAAGAAAAAAGTGGTCATTAAATTGCCTTATTCTCGAGGTGTTTATTTAGATAACGTAACCTATTAAGGGCTGCTTGTGTACCCTGATTACTGATCATCTGAAGGGCGTATGCTGGAGCATCATCACCAGCACTGGCTTCAACAGCCCTTTTTTGAAACCATGGTGGGCACAAAAAAGGAAATAGAATTATTCATATATGTTACAACTATTAATTCATGAAATTAACTTGATACTTCTAGCATACCTAGTGTATATAATTTTATTTCTTTTTTTTTTGTTTTCAAAAAGCAGAACACATACACTAATTTTAATATGGTATCATGAAAATATAAACTGTTAAAGAGCCCATAGCTCTATTGCTATAGGAGCAGAAACTATTGATGCGTTATCAATATCCAGTATTATCATGAAAATAAAAATTGTAAAGTGGCCCATAGCTCTATTGCTGTAGGAGCAGAAAACTATTGATATCTATTATCCATGCATGGAAAAATCGTTGCTCTAGCAGTGCTGTATTAGTGTGGTAACAAAAGAGTATTGTTCTGACAACAATATTTATTGAATGAGATTAATAAAGAGAATTGTTCTCTGATCAAAACACACTATCAAAACAGTTTTGTCTACACAACAATAAATATTGATGGGACAGGAGTAACCATAAAATATTGTTACAGTGACCATAGATAAGGTTGTCACAACAATTAATTTCTCTCCGTGAAAATATTACGAAATGATTGGTTTATCTTTTATTCGATTCATGTCTTTTTAACTTAGAAGTGAGAAACATTTTTGTTGCTTGCTTCAAGGAAGAGAATGGGGAAGGGAATACTACTTTGAATCTTTTCCATATGTCCTCGACATTAAAGCTTTTAAGAAAGAGGCTAATGTGTACAATTTTAATTTTAATTCAGTTTAAATTATTTCTGTTAGAGACGGCTATCTCTTTGCTGAAAACAAATTTAATCTTTTACCATGAAAATTAATAATTTATTTTCTTTATTTTTAAATTCTTAATCTTGAAATGTAAATATTCTAATTACCTTAAATCTTATAAAATCCTTTATGCATTCATTTACTGACATTTAATAAAGGAGGCGCAGAATTCTTAATCCACCTCTGGCAATAGGAAATGCACGGAATATCTTTAAAAAACGTCTACATTCTTCATGAGGTCCCAACGTACCCGCCCCGTCTAGTCAATAGCTTTTCATATAGTGATTATATATGGGTGATCTAATTATAATTGAATAGCGACTTTATGCCTGTTTCGAGGTCTTTCTGATTTTTTCTCTCCTTGGATTTTTCCACTCTGTTTTCATTGTTGGAATGCTCAATGTGGGCATGTGTCTTAAGGATGAAATAAGCTCAGTGTCTGTCTTCAGTCTGGTTTGGTTCTTCTTTTCCCTCTATGACGCAAGTTCCAGCCTACAACAACAACAGTCAGCAACAAGATTCCGGAAATACACCTCTTCCCCCGAACGTGGCTCATGATTCCGGGAACAGAGCGGCCGCCGTCGAAATATTTAGAACTTGGACCGTGACTCACCGCGAAATAACACTGGACGACGGAAATGCCAGAACCATAAAACTTGGAAAGTTTTTCCCGCCATTCCAACCGCCGTTGTCATTTCCTCTTTGATTTTCTCACCCTCCTCCTTGGCGAATGAACTTATCACGAACCGTCTTTTACTCCAGACTGCTAGCCTCCTATTTGCAATCCTCGAACGATGACTTTTATGTATGAGTCGTTGAAGGCAAAGGTGAATCTCTTAAAAGCAGCCCGTGGTCGTTAAACTCCCTCTTGTGACGTCGGCGGCCTTGCCCAGACTTGCAAACAACCAACGTCGATCACACCACCACCCGACTACTATTACACGCTACGAACGACTACGAAACTCCACTCCCAACGTGTTTTCCCCTTGTTCTTAATTTAACTTCAACCTTTGCAGTAAGCAATTGAAAAAAAATTTGGCATTGGAATAAAAAAGGTTTTGTTTTATTTAATATCCCTCCCTCCTCCATATCTTTAAATTGGATCGTCATTTTCCATACATTATTTGCTCAAAATAGGCTGCAAGATTTCCATGAAAAGGGTGCAGATCTAAATTTTAATAAATCAAAAATAAAGATCATCTATAAAAAGAGTCTTCTTGAGGATTTTTGAAATTTGAAAATTTTAAATATCCAATCCGTATTACATAGGAATATATTCTTATTATATAATATTAGCCATTGTTAGCAATTTGAAAGAGTAATTGCCTTGATTGGTTCTATATGAAACAGGGATTATAAAAAGATTCAAATAAACTCTATTGCTAAACTGATGATGTCCAAATTTTTTTGGCCTAAATTAAAAAGAAAACAGTGTATTAGTGAAATTGGTTTTTGTAAATTAAAATATAAGTCTGAAAATAATATGAATTCTTCTAATGCGCAGCATCACGCGTAACTTATTTCACTATTGTACCAGAATCTGTTGAAATACTGAAAAGGCTTTTGTATGATCGAAGAGACAATAGAGAGTTTGGGGCAGCGGATTTTTCCCTTACGTTATACAGTCTCATTAGAATTATGCATAAGGTAAGCTCGTGTTCCAAACAAATTGACGAACAAACAAACTGAGAAAAGAGAAGGAAGAAGGGTGAAATGGAAAATATTTTGGAAAGTAAAGTAAAGTTTATTATTATTAGCATTTTTAATATAATCAAGTAGATTATTAAAATTTTTAACTGCCGAGAAAGTAAAGAGTCCCTTCCCTTTTTCAGTGTTTACCATATTCAAATGTATATTATCAGCATCTCTAGTGTTAATGGTGTAAAACTCATAGTTTTTAATGCAACATAAGTTATTTTTGAGCTGTTGATGAGTGAGCCTATACGTATATTATTTTAAACTCTCAAGATCATACAATTCAGAAAGCCCTAACAAATTTGTCAATTTGTATACATCATGTGTAAAGGTATAATAATTTAGGTAATAAATCGCCTTAATTGCTCTTGTATAACTTCTAACCATTTTTTGGATACCACACAAAAAAGCTTGACCCCAGAATAGAAACATATAAACTACTATCGAGTGTACTGCTGCAAAAAAAATCTGTCTGGCTACTGTATTACTCAAACCAGGAATTTTATCCAAGGCTTCCGCAATGGAGGCCAACCTACCCCGTAATTTATTTATATGATGGGAAAAAGTAAGGATATTATCAAGTATAATACCAAGATATTTATAATGCTGCTCTTCCTTTAAACATACAGTTTGCAAGTGGATCTTTAAAATGGGTTTAATTCTCTTCCTGTTGGCAAATACCATAAAGACCGTCTTATTAACGTGGCCGAAAGGGCTAGGGCGTAGGCTTTCTAGTACTCGAGTCCGCCTGGTCGTGGGTTCGAATCCCCCCGTGGGCATGGATGTTTGTGTTTGTTCCGGGCTGCGTACTGTTATAATTTGTGTAAAAGGCGCAAAATGACCATAGTAGTCGACGCTAAAAATTTTTAATAAACCATAAAAAACTGTCTTATTAACATTAACAGTCAGTCTATTTTCCAAGAGCCACTGACCATAACATTTTAAATCATTATTAATATTAGTCTCTAACTCTGTAGAATCCTTACCTCTATACAATAAAACTGTATCATCAACAAAAATAATGAGCCTGCAAACCACTATCCCTCATACTTTGTATATACGAGGGCATATTGAAAAGTAATGCCTCCATGGCTGTAACTTTTTTATTTTTTTAACCGATTTTCAAAATTCTTTTTGTATCTGATACTTACATTTGTCCTCTATGTAATGCACTATTTACTTTTTGACATAGTCCCCATTCCTTTCTACGCATTACACCAACGCGTGGACTAGTTGGGTGAACCCGTCGGAGAGGAATTCCGGGGTTATCGTCGACACGATGATTGAATGGTAGCTTTGGATCCTCTTCTGCAGCACGATAACGCCCGCTCGTATAATAGTGGTCCCAATACCGAACCCTGTGGCACCCCCATCTTCATATAAATTATTTTTACATGAAAGAGCATTTCTTAAACTTTTTTTCTACATAATTGTCACCGCTGTTCAGACATTTGTCGTAGCGGGAAACCAAGTTTTCTATACCCTTTTCATAGAAAGATGCCGCCAGTGACAATTTAAGCGATTTGTGACAGTCTCATGGAAAGTCATTACAAAGCATTCTTATTGTAAACATTTTCAACGATCACTAACAAATGTTAACACAATCCGGCTGTAATGGCATCAGTGCAAAGATAATGAACCAGATAGACGAGTGTGCATGCTCGGAACTGCGACACCAGCGCTGCGGTGGTAGTAGAACGAAACGGTACTTACTTTACGTACAAGCCTCGTAGATTCCATCAGTCGGCAACTCTCGAAGCGCAGCATTATGGTCTATCTAATAGGGATCATGGAGAGATTTTTATGTGCTGAAAGAATAGGAAGAAATATAAATATTTTGCAATACAATACCGCACATCATCCTGATGGTATCATCCGTTAGATTTCAAAAAAAGTAGCTGACAATTCGAGAACTGCATCTGAATTGAAGAATATTGGGACATATTCCCAACTGAGACTGGAGTCTGAGTTTATATATTGACGTATTGCCGTATCTTATGTTAATCTCACCAGCCTTAAGGTTCTATGCGATTTGTGCCATAGTAGTCTTTTTATTGTTTCGAACAGACCGATTAGTCTTCATTGAGCTGGAATATAAGTAAGCCTAGATTGTCCAACAGCCTATCAACAGCCTATTCCTTGTTGTACTCTGTTCGGAGATCGTCAATAATGCTGTCACACATGAACGATAATACCCATAGGTTGACTAGAAGCACTTCCTGTTTCGTTTACAGTTTTCACGTGTTTTCAATCAGTCACCTCATTGACAGCTTCAGTCAAGAGCGAGTGCGGAATACTACACAACGGTAGCTATAGTGACTAGTCGGCCTTGTAGTCGCGTAACATTTCTAACGCTGCCAACTTAGGTTGAAAAATAGTATAGTTTCTCTAGATTCCTGATTACTTCGGCAGAGTGAAGGAAGTTATCTTCTAGTACCTGCTGATAATTCTCAGATCTCTGGCGGCCATATATTTTGATATTTTAGATGACCTTTCTGCCTGCTGTAAATTCTACCCCCCTCCTTTCGCAGAATTTGACCCGTAGAATGACTTGAAGTGTAGAGGTCCAGACTTATTCGATTTGAAGTTATTTAGGGTTCCCTAACTGTTTGGCGCGATGGGCTAGTATTCTCGCTCATTCAAAAATTGCGGGCATCGCACGCGAGAAATTGATAGATTTTCATCTCGGTAACTAACAGCCTCTTCCTTCGACCAATAGTTTGGGCCCGCGGGCCATAGTTTGGGGATCACTGCTGTAAAATCACTCGAAGTTTTGCCCATGATTTCCGCGGCTCTGGACTTTAAAAATGGAAATAGACGACCATCTACGATGGATAGCGTATGAGCAGCTTTGAGTAGGAGAAGATCGAAATGAATGCCTTGCGACCTAGTCGCCTGGAATATAAATTGCGGTGCAATGTAGTTGTTCGCAATCATGGTCACCAAATAAAACTCGATCGTAGATGGCGCCAAGGGTTTTCGTAATGGTTGGACAGTTCGAAATTGTTCAGTTATAACTCCCTTTGTCCCTATACATGATCCTAGTAAAATCACATTTTTACTAGAGTTGCACGACCCGTCTGATACTATAATTGGAAAAGTCCGAAGTATTGAAAAATTACAATTTCAGTTTTTTACCTCTTAAATATATCCCTTTAATACATATCTGTTCTAATTTGGAATAAGCGTCCATTGTCATATCCCCACATTTTTTAAAATATGTTGATATCATTGAGAGCATCCAAAATCGTATATCATTCACAGAGTTGAGCCATTCTTCTATCCAACTCTTGAAATGCTTCCCAGGCAGCAAATCTTTTAATCGATGCAATATGAAACAATCTCTAGTGCCGTTTTTGAGGTATACGAGATCTTTTCAAAAATAGACCGGACTTTTGATTTTGCCATAGCGAACGAACTTCTATAAGTAGCGCCACTTAGTGTCAATCTTTGGTAACAAAGTGTTGTTTGGTGAATCATTCCATCATTATCCGTTGGCGAACTACAGCTGCCAAAGTGAACTTACGCAGTCACCATTCTGCTAAGTCAAGAAGATGAACTGAGCTATGGAAAAACAAGAGCTGGGTCTAAAATTTTTCACTACAACGCACCAACGCACTAGGTCACTCGACAATGCACCAGGAGGACAAAACAGCAAGTCTGAGTATTGGCCAGTTATTGGTCGCTAAAGAAGAGGCCGTTCTTCCCCTCCCTACGTACTCTCTAGACTTGGCCGCAGTAGACTTTTCCTCTTTCCAAAGTTGAAAATCACCTTAAAAAGATGTCGTTTTCAAAATGTAGATAAGATTAAACAGAATTTGCAGAACCAGGTAAGTGTTGTCTCAAAAAACTAATTCCAGTGAGCATGCCCAACAGTGGCAGAAACGATGGGAGTGGTGCATTGTAAACAAGAAGAATTACTTTGTAGGAGACAACCATGAATAACATTGTAATTCAGTTAATAAGTTAGGATTTCAAAAGTCCGGGTTTTTTTTTAATATACCTCGTATAGAGGATGAAGCAATATATTCCATACGATAGTCTGCAGCATAGTGCCCGTCCTCCACGAGAGAAGTAAGCAGGGGCCGTATAATGAAATATGCGATCACTCTTCGACAACATTCCTATCCTTTTCTGCTCATGCACCTTCTTCAGGATAACTATTTTTGGCGATAGTTTGATCTTGCTTTGCTTAATCTGTTAGGATAACTCCAAGAGAATCCAAAAACTGCTGAACATGATCTTCCCTGATGATGACCGCGTTTGTCTGTTTGATTAGACTGGAATCTTCCATTTTTTCAGTGTTATATGCTGGTGAATTATCTCCGTACACTTCCACTTCATGGATTTATTTGCCGATTTTCCTTGCAAATACATAAAAAGTACGACAGCCCTCGCTTTGGCTTTCTGCACAACAGCAGCCATGTTGCTTCCTCTTGCGAAAGCAACGCCACCTCTTAACCGCGACGAGAAGCTTTTACACGCACTGTTAGACATTGTTGCAAAGTGAAATTAACATTGTCTATCAATTGAACTTAGAAATTTAATTGGTGACTTTCGTTATATGGCACAGTGGGGCAGAATGACGAAGCCGACGCGATCTACACAAGCCGTGGCACAGATTTTGTGACATCATGCACAAAGAAATTTAAAAACAAATAAGGATATTTAAAATTTAAAATAAAATGATTTATTAAAAAAGTAAATCACCCATGTTTGGCAGTAAAGCATTTTATTCTACTGTATTTACTTAGTTATCTAAAATACAAAATTCATATGTCAAAATATCTCATCGGTTTTCGTGACGTTTCAACAACAGAAGTGACGTAGTGCCATGGCTTTGTATAGATCGCGTCGGCTTCGAGAATGGCCTAAAAGGTGGCCTAAAAGGTGGCCAAAACATAATTTTTTCAAAAATGATAATCGAATGTTGAATTTTTTTTTACTTAAATAAATATCCAAAGATGATTATTCCATTGTTAGTGTGAGTTACTTTGTTTGAAACTGAGCGCTTGCAAAGCTAGAGAGTTGCGAGCCTTTAAATAAACAGAGAACAACTTAAAGTTCATGCGGTTTATGTTCCAAACTTTCATCACAGCTAGTTCGAATAAAAAACAACAGAGAGTCACTACTTTTCAACAGTAACATTTCCATATGTAAGTACAGTATTATTTAAGCAGTTAAAAAAAGTGTTTTTAATCGGTAATTTTTTGAGATAAACGTCCTCAAAATGATACATAGATGATTTTTATTGAGTTGTTCTCTTAACGTTTTAAAAAGTGCCGGACATAGCCCGGCGCTAATATTTCGTTTTTTGTATAGTTTATTGCCATATTAATTATTACAAAAAAATTGGCTGCTCATATTTGCTAAAACGTGAAGGCTGTCGTTCAAAAAATTGGCCTAACAATTGCACTTAAGTGCCCACAAAACATGTTCGTTTACAGTCTTTACTAAAATTATATGTTATAAAAGAATATACTTAAATATACAATACACACTATTCTAAAGAATCCGGAAACAACCGTTATAGGTCGACCAAAGAAATCCTTTGACACCAGCAGTTTTCGAAGCAATTGAACTTGCAATATATCACTCTATGTAATCAGCTTAACAAATTTTATTTTTTTTTGTTAACGGACATATATTTGGAGACACAAGAACCCAGGAATACAATAAGTAATAGTTATTAATTAAAAATACAAAATGAATAAAAAATAAGATATAATAAACAAAAATAATTAAAAAATAATAGATAATATCAAAATAAAAAACTGACGTCATAATGGATAGTCCCGAGGCCAACGAGAAATACAAGGCCCTGACGCGGAAAAGTCACCTGACCATAGCAGTCCGACCAACAATCAAACTTTCATTGTTTTCAACAAACGAAAAAATACTGATTGTTAAAAACCAAGATGGAAACAATGATGGTTTCATTGTTAAGGGTAGTATCCCCCTCGAAAAATCAAAATTTTGACGAAAAATTGAAAAAGCTTTTTTTTTTTTCGTTTTTAGCATTTTCAGGTTTTTGTGAATCCATTCTGAAATTTTTATAGCTGAACGTTAATTAGAAATCAAGATATTAATTAATTTATTTGCGTCAGTATTTCTGTTTAAGAGCTCATTATACGAGGTGCATTCAAGTTCTAAGGCCTCCGATTTTTTTTCTCCGGATTGGAAAGAGATAGAAAGATGCGCATTGTTTTAAAATGAGGCCGCGTTCATTGTCAATACATCCCTGAGATGGCAGCACCGTATGGCAGATGGAATTTTACCACCAGCGGCGAGAATGAGAACTGTTTTAGATACTTAAAATGGCGACGTTTTCCTTACTTGAACAGCGTGCAATCATTCGTTTTCTGAATTTGCGTGGTGTGAAACCAATTGAAATTCATCGACAGTTGAAGGAGACATGTGGTGATGGAGTTATGGATGTGTCGAAAGTGCGTTCTTGGGTGCGACAGTTTAATGAAGGCAGAACATCGTGTGACAACAAACCGAAACAACCTCGGGCTCGCACAAGCCGGTCTGACGACATGATCGAGAAAGTGGAGAGAATTGTTTTGTGGGATCGCCGAATGACTGTTGAACAGATCGCCTCCAGAGTTGGCATTTGTGTGGGTTCTGTGCACACAATCCTGCATGACGACCTGAAAATACGAAAAGTGTCATCCAGGTGGGTGCCATGAATGCTGACGGACGGCCACAAGGCTGCCCGTGTGGCATGTTGCCAAGCAATGTTGATGAGCAACGACAGCATGAATGGGACTTTCTTTTCGTCGGTTGTGACAATGGATGAGACGTGGATACCATTTTTCAATCTAGAAACAAAGCGCCAGTCAGCTCAATGGAAGCACACAGATTCACCGCCACCAAAAAAATTTCGGGTAACTGCCAGTGCTGAAAAAATGATGGTGTCCATGTTCTGGGACAGCGAGGGCGTAATCCTTACCCATTGCGTTCCAAAGGGCACCACGGTAACAGGTGCATCCTACGAAAATGTTTTGAAGAACAAATTCCTTCCTGCACTGCAACAAAAACATCCGGGAAGGGCTGCGCGTGTGCTGTTTCACCAAGACAACGCACCCGCACATCGAGCTAATGTTACGCAACAGTTTCTTCGTGATAACAACTTTCAAGTGATTCCTCATGCTCCCTACTCACCTGATCTGGCTCCTAGTGACTTTTGGCTTTTTCCAACAATGAAAGACACTCTCCATGGCCGCACATTCACCAGCCGTGCTGCTATTGCCTCAGCGATTTTCCAGTGGTCAAAACAGACTCCTAAAGAAGCCTTCGCCGCTGCCATGGAATCATGGCGTCAGCGTTGTGAAAAATGTGTACGTCTGCAGGGCGATTACGTCGAGAAGTAACGCCAGTTTCATCGATTTCGGGTGAGTAGTTAATTAGAAAAAAAATCGGAGGCCTTAGAACTTGAATGCACCTCGTACATCCATTAAATTAAAATTGCTATAACTTGAGTTCTAATTATCCGTTTTAAAAATTTTAAACTGTGCTAGGTCAAGAAAAGGGAGCTCTATAACTTTATTTCAAAGTTTCTAAATCAATGAAACATGTAATTTTATTGGCTGTTGATAGCATTGCATGTTATAGCTATGCGTGGTATCAACCAATCAGAAAGCAGTTTACAAAACGTGCGTGAACTAGCAATATGGTTGCCTCTATTAGCGTCTTTCTCCTGTAATTCAGTCATCTTTGTTACCTTGTGATCAATTTCAGTTCCAAACATCACCTTTAGTTTATTAATCATTTTATAAACTATAAAATAATTAATAACGCCAGGTAGAAGAAGCGATCGGCCAAAGAAGAGACGATTTCATGGAACAATAAATCTTCCACCTTCGGAGGAAGGTGCCGCCGATACAGATGAAAACGCTACTGAAAAAATTACTTCTTTCAGGAAGCTAAGCGCATCAGGTATTCACAACAGTTTTTGCAAGAGTGAGTTGAATTCTGAAACTAATATCAGTGGATACAGATTTATTGACTGTGAACTGCTTTTGACATTTATTAATCAATTTCCCTGTCCTCAGTGCTTTATTAATTGTGGATATGATATCAGTGAAAATCGAAGATAAGGACTATGTAGCTGGTGGTTTTTAAAAATTGATTAAAACAACAATAAATTGATATTTCAACTTTAAACGTAATTTTCTCAGCTTTCTTATTTTCACATTATCACCATCAGTCTTGGCGTAAAATCTTTTTAAAGAATTAACATATCATGAAATTTTTTTTTCAGTTTTTTCATACATAATCAAGGAACATAATGAACTAGAATCATTGATATGTGAAAATTAATACTTTTTTGATTTGAGTTTGAAATATGTATTAAGCAAGATAACGTGACTAAAAATGGTAGAGGTATATTCATTTCCCCCCCCCCCCCATCTGAATGGATAAAGCTAATTCAATAATTCTAGTTCAGAATGTAATACACATTAAATAGAGACCAGAAAAAAAATTTCAACTCAATTGGACTAATAACTTCATCATAAAGTTGACAAGAAATTTATGCTAATTGGGGCTTTTTTAACACAAAAATGCTGTTTTTTAATACAAAAAAATTAAAAATTAATGTTTTTGTTGATTAAATTTAAAATTTAGGTTCATAGAAATGATATAGTAAAAGGGTGATGACCATTTTCTCTCAAGTTTTCAATTTTGCCTTTTCGAGGGGGATGCTACCCTTAATCGGACTTCTATGGTCAGGTGACTTTTCCGCGTCAGGCCCTGTCTTTCTAGTTGGCTTTGGGATAGTCCCATAGCCGACGAAAAAGACAGGCCCCGGCACTGAAAAGTCACCTGACCATAATAGTCCGAGTAACAATCCAACCTTCATTGTTTCTAACAAACGAAAAAACACTGATTGTTAAAATCCAAGATGGAGACAATGAAAATTGGATTGTTGCTCAGACCACTATGGTCAGGTGACTTTTCAGTGCCGCGGCCTGTCTTTCTCGTCGGCTGCGGGATAGTCCGAGGCCAACGAGAGACAGGCCAGGGCACTCTAAAGTCACATGATCATCGGGGTCCGGGCAACAATCATCCTTCATTGT
>JAHWFO010010123.1:2720810-2731638 GCA_023313115.1 Rhysida immarginata
AGATGCTTCCCGGCGAATTCTCCATCGTCCGTCCACTCTGTTCACCAGAAACCGCGACTCGTCAGAGAAAGCAACCCTTTGCCACTCGGCCAAGGTCCAATGGCGAGAGTACATTGCGAAATGGAGGCGTTTTCGGCAATGCACAGGCGTCAACATGGTTGCTGTTACCATACGCCTGCTCCGGAGCCCCAACCTCAAGAGGGATCGTTGCACTGTCTTGGTGCTGACACGCCTAGTGGCCCCACTGTTCATTTGCTGTGTCAGTTGCTCAACAGTGGCATGCCGATTGGTCTTGGCCAGGCGTCGTAACCGACGCTCGCCTCTAGGATCGATGGCCCGTGGGGCCCCACAGTTACTCTCCGGTTGCTCGAAACTGTCTGGTTCGTCCAGTCGCGGTACACCTTCACAACGGCAGCCCTAGAGCAGTTCACAAAGGTGGCCGTTTCAGAAATGCTGCCCCCCTTGGACTGATAGCCAATGATCATCCCCTTTTGGAGGTCCGACAGGTTACTTGCACTGCCCATGACGGCGACAATCGTTGTGTTAACGGATGCTACTACACGTCTGCTGTTGTCAGCTTTTAATGATATGCAATGATTTTTCATCTGCATACCATGGGACGTTCCAACATGTTCGAGGAGAGGTGGTCATATTAATGTGTCCCAACCCTGTATATTATAGTGCTTATACGAGGGTAGCCCAGAAAGTAATGCACCACAATATTTTTCTTCAACAATTATTTATTGAAAATGAAACTTATACACACGAAAGAATGATGTTTCTTCTACACTCCCTATTTTCCACATAATCTCCGTCCCGTTCTATGGCGTTCCTCCAACGAGACACAAGGGCGTGTATGCCCTGTCGGTACCAGTCCTTGTTCTGTTCACGCAGCTATGTCTTCACTATGCGAATTACCTCTTCGTCATCCTTAAAATGTTTTCCACGATTGGCATTCTTCAATGGACCAAACAAGTGAAAGTCTGAGGGCGCTAGGTCAGGGCTGTAGAGTGGATGGGGTAACACTGTCCAACCTTGTTTCGTGATGAGTTCCGACGTCCTCAAACTGGTGTGAGGGCGAGCGTTATCGTGTTGAAGCAAACAATCAGCTGGGTTGTTATGGTGTCCAAGTTGCTGGAAGCGCTTCTTGAGTTTGGTTAATATGTTCGCATATGTCTCAGAATTAATGGTGCTGCCTCTCGGTCACATCAATGAGTATGACACCATCCCAAAACACAGTGATCATGACCTTACCAGCAGAAGTAGTTGCTTTGAATTTTTTCTTCTGTGGAGAGTGCGGAAAACGCTATCCCATCGATTGTCGTTTAAGCCCGAAGGCTTAAAATGGTGCACCCAGGTTTCATCAGCTGTCACAATGTGGGACAAGAAGGCTTCCCCCTGAGCTTCAAAATGTTGCAGCAACTCAGAAGAAATGTTTTTTCTCAGAGATTTGTGTTCCTCCGTAAGACAGCGCGGAACCCATCGTGAACACGTTTTTGTGTAATCAAGAGCACGGATGATTTCACCCACACTTCCTTTGCTGATTGACAGCTCCAGCGCCAACTGCCGAGTCGTTCTGCATCGGTCCTGACGAATGAGCGCATCAGCACGCTGCATCTTGTCAGGTGTGACAGCCGAGGATGACCGCGGCAAATCTTGGAGCTCTGCCGAACCGCTTTCCGATGGCCTCATCCTCTGTGCCCAGCGACTAACCATACTTCTGTCGACTGCTGATGCTCCATAAACTGCACGTAAACGTCTGTGAATGTTTCTAACCGTTTCTTGCTCCGCAGTGAGAAATTCAATGATGACACGCTGCTTGTAACGTACAGACGCCATGTTGTTCCATTGCTGCACGTACGCTATCTGTCGGAAGAAACGGAAACTTTGCGCGCGCACTCCGAAAACTTCAAAGAATGCATATCTCAAGTTTCGCATTCCTACCATTGTTGGGGATGGAGAAAAAAATTGTGGTGGATTACTTTCTGGGCTATCCTCGTATTAAAAAGAAACAACATTTACTGGCAATTTTTCAACCTGTGTAGGTGATTTTAAAAAATTATGCTATAAATGCAAACTTTAAGTTTTGGCCAAGTTTTAGGTCAATCTGGCCCAGGGGGTATGGGAGTGAACTTGCGCGCATGTACACAATTCTACTACATTCGCAGTCTGCATATCTTGCCTTATATTTGTAATCTATGCAGTTCTTTTAAGAATTGTCTGAGACTGTATTTTTATAGTTATTTTTGTGTTGTGCATAAAGAAACTTATAGCTGGTCTAATTAGAAAATTTTGATGTTTCAGATTCTTAATATCCTTTTTCCAGTATTATCTAATGAGGAAAAAAATTCACGATACGCATAAAGAGAGTGAAATGTGCTGCGAGGAACATTTATAGGATAATTGCGTGGGTAAACGAATTCAGGATTTATTGCCAAGATATTTTAATGAAAATGCAACATATAATTTTAAAGTTATAATCTGTTGTATTATCAATCTACACAAAGAAGCTGAACACGTTGGCTCATGCCAGAATTATTTGTTAAGTCTTTAAAAGGCTTATTTCCATCTCTTGCGCTTAAAAAATTTAATTTACGGGTCTAGAGTTCCTTGGCTTTTATGATTCAGCCGTGGCTGTTGGAAGACGAGTCCTTACTTGCTTTCTCGCTTTTGAAGGCGATATCTCCACCACAGGTAGATTATGAAAGAGAAAGAAAGAAATGAAAAAAAAAAAATCGCCCAATAAAATGGCCATCTTAAATTATCGTGATTCATCGAGACAAGACATTATTAACACAAAGAGGATTCATAAAAAGACTTCTCTGTAATTGTGAGTTCGTTCGTCTTAAATTTTAAAGGCAGTAATGTTCTCGCACACAAAAAGGTCATTGAAATTTTAAAGCTGTCTTATGATTATATTATGCACATCTTTTACTACAGAGTAAGTTGTTCTTTTTCACGCAGAATCACTCAATTATAGTTCGGAAAAAGTTTTAATTTTTTATTTTGAATATTTAGCGTGAGAAATTCAAAAATTAAAATCCTAAGTAAATGGCAGATCTATTAATAAAAAAATGATAACCGTCGTTCACTGTAAATATCAATGTCTGATACGAGGAGTTTGATTCTTCCTTGAAATGCTATTAAAAGGAAAAATGAGTTGGGATATTGGGAAAAATTTAGATACTTCGGTTATTTTCTTCTAAATAGTACAAGAAAACTTTCATTACTTGTAATTATGCAGATTAAAGTGAATTAATTAAATTTAGTGTAACATTACCTATAGTACTTCACCTATCTAAGCCATCGTGTATTGTTGACGTTAGCAATATCAATTGCATTTTTTTGTATCGCTATCAAAGATAAACGTAAATTTATTATTCAGATTAAGCTTCTCCTGATTTCAGCTAGTTTCAATTTTTCTCGTTTTCAAGTTTTCCTCGTTAACTCATTCTTTCCAAATGCCAATATATTCAATACAAGACTTTGTTTTAAGCAAAAATACCATATATAAAATTATTTTTTTTCTTGTTTGGGGAAAACCAAACTCAACTCAAGTCAGGAAGCCAAGTAATTGAAGCGGATCTAAAATAGGGCCAACCCAAGGGGCTCAATTGAAGGAGGGGGAAAATTTTATGTCGAGTTTTAGTATTAATGTCCGGGTGTAGGAATTTTCATACTATATGACAAGTGTTTAGGATTGAGGCTTTCTGTAGGTTTTAATACGGTGGATAATTAAATTCAATGTTGCCAGGCTGTTGTGCAGTCGGTGTGGAAAAACTACAGTGGCAGAAGCAACTATTATTATTATCATCATGATAATTATTGATCTCTCGAAAGTTTCATTATCTCAAGCGTCCAATATAAATTAGAGGCAGCAACTGTTGGAGATTAAATAGTTGGAGAAGATTATAAATTAAACGATTGTAAAATTGAATAAAAAATTTAAAAAAAAATTCCATCGCCTTCGATTGCCACATTTAAATGCACTTCGTTCGTTCTTCTGCTAACCTTCATTACTTCTTCAAGTTCAGGCTTGCTCTTCCCTGTCTGACGTCATTTTTATCTCGTAATAATGATGATGCACTCTCTCTACACAACGCTTTATACAAAAAGCTGAGAACATTGAATATAAATCCACACATAACAATACCTCATAGAGAGCCACAATTTTAAACATATGTTATACTGGAGATAGGAATTTCCTGCACAGCAAGGAAATTCCTACATCCAGACCGTTTTTTCCCACTGACATATAACTTTTCCTTTCCGCGTCTCTTGAGTAACACAGATTTGGCCCTATTTTAGGTCCGCTTTGGGATTTGACTTCCAGATCAGGTCTGAATTAGATCCTTTAATAATAATAATAATAATAATAATAGTGCAAATTAGCGACGACCTTTGTGAAATAGTTGAAGGCCAAACTCAGTTCCTTTTATTTGGCTGAATTCCATCAATTTGCTGAGGGAAAACAGTGAGCCGATTCTCGTATCAACGCGAATTTTGCCTTAAATCTTAAGTTTCATTGTAAGAAACAAAAGCTTAAGTAACAAATTCGAGTTCTTATAAGTTATTTCTACGAATTTTTTTTTTCAAGCTTTCAATTATTGCTCCACAAAATCCTCACAATTTATATAAGAGAAAAAATTGACTTATTGATTAATTGTTTGTTTTAAGCTGCAGATAATATTCAAATCCAAGAAATTTTAAATATGTAATATACCTGGGAATAATGCATAATATTTTTAATTGTTGTTACCTTTGTTACATAAAGCATTTGAAGGCAGGAAAACAATTTTTAGAGATATTTATAAAATCCTTAATTGTTTTCTCACTTAAAATTTAGAATGCATTTGTTTAATTAGGGTGCAAAAAATATTTCTGCAAATCCAAAATAAATTTTTGGCGAAAAGGGATAATACTTTTTAATTAGCACCGTTCGATATCTTGAAGGAAATAATTCTTTTGTATGCATTTTATATAAAATTTCCCGGGAGGGTTTGTGTGAGTGTTGGCCTACGTGGAATTGTGCTCGTAGCTCGAAATCTATTTATTATAAGGAACGCTGAAACGGCGAACGTTTTTATAACAGATTTCATCCTAACTCAGATGCGTGGAGAATTTTTTTAACGTTTTGGAGTTATGTTCGTGGCTTCTTTTTAAAAATGAGTCATGCTCATCCTCGGCTGGTGAGTCAGTCTATTTCTCTTCAGGTGGGGGTTCCTCTTCACCGACCCGTAATCCAATAGCAAAGCACCGCTCACTGATCACTTTCATCGCGTGGGATAATTTAAAACTCGAATTTTTAAAACTAAAATCATTTAAGTTTTTTATTGTTATTATTATTTAATATCTAATGCTGTAAATGAAAGTTAACTTTTTTTTAATTTTTCGGGGTTTTTTTTTCCCCCTTTTTCGACATCATGTTTCATTCTCCTTATCTCTTAGTTTATTTTTATCAGCGCTTTATAGTGTTACATATTCTGGTGCTTCCCGTCCCTCTTCTGTCTGCTAAGGGAGAGATATAAATATTTATTTATTTTTTTTCGAAGCAAACGGTATGTTTTACGTCTGATTGAAATGCGGAACATTTTATTATGATGTGTGTTTTGGTATGATGCAATGAGGAATGAATGAATGCATTGCAGAGAAGCCCGTTTAGAGACGACGTAATCGGTGTAAATAAAAAAAAATGGAAAATGGCTTGCGTCATTCTTAATAGCATCACATTCTTTAACATTGAGCGTATGTTAAATAAAATCTCAGGTTGTGACAGTATTCAAAAGGTAAGCAATGGAAAAAGAAAGAACAGCTGGAAAAACTCGTGTACCTCTCTGATAGCATTTTTTTTTCTTTTCGCGCACTTCGCCTTTGACATTTTAGAGAAAAACATTTCATAAATCCATTCATTTCGTCGTTAATGACGAAAATCCTCTCAAAACTGAATTGTTTCTGACTGGACGAGTTGTAATTGCTGAGTCTTGCACGTGACTGTCGTCGACCAATGAGGGTGGAGAATTAGCAGCGTGTCGGAGCGGTTGCTTTGGGATGGCGGGAAGTGTTGTTAGCGTTAAGACAACGTGGCCGAGATAAATGTCGAAAGACAGGCAGGACGGCGATAAGCCGAACGAAACCGAAGAAGAGCCCGCATCGCTGCCAACCGATCAACGGGCGAGGCAAGACCATAACGACACCGGCCGGAGAAGCACCTCAAACGCGGCCATGTTGAGGGAAATCGAGCAGGAGAATATTCGACGGTTCCGTCAACGGTGGAATTTCGATCCCATGTCGGATCAGCCCCTTCCCGGCCCCTACGAATGGGTTCTGGTGACGCCCCCCGGCGTCGGTGGCACCCACGACCAACAAGGACAAGCCCAACCGAACGGTAAGATATGCACAGAGGCCTCGCTATAACGAATTCAAAATAAAAGACCATTTTGTATTTTTTTTCCAGCACCTTCCCTCCCCCCATCCTTTGAGCTGCAAACTCGTAGTCCTCATTTGTCATTTTCTGTAAAATTAGCTAAGCAATTTCTCCTCAATGCTGAAATTAAATATTGAATAAAAAAGCAAAAATAAAAAAATAAATAATTAATTATTTTCCTAGAACTACGTTGCGTAATTATCTTCTTATTTCGTGATAATGGGGTCATCCTGTTACATCACCTTTCTCATGGTTGTCTGCACGCGACGAATACGTGAGGCGTCTACGGAAAAGGAAAAAAAATTTCTAAAGACATCCGCAATTTAAAAGCGAAAAACCTTTAAAAATGTCGCTCTTAATTACCTATTGTACGAGGCAAAAAAAATTAAATAAAAAAAAGTGAAAGAACCCTTTATGCCATGCAGACGAAATCTTTTGTTGTCTAGACCAAGTGATTAAGTAGGCAACATTAGAGTCATGCAGTTAACAAAATGCAATCAGTGAGTGCAATTTAAGAGCAAGGTTAAAGAGAATTCCATTCAGTCGTCTTTTATTTGCATCGTATAAAATTCATATTTCCCCCTTTTTTAAAAAAAATGATGAGTAGATTTTTTCCCTTCAATCAAAAATGATTCTTTTATTCAGTCGTTATAAAAATATCCTGCATTAAAATAAACCTCTCATAATTTGCTATAACAAAATACTAAGATATTTAAATCAATGTTGGAAAGAAATGTAATGATTGGTGTCATTCTAAATTTAAATTTAAAAAAATGCTTTGTAAATGAAGTTATTAATATAATGTGTATGTACTTTTTAATGTTGATGATGTGTACATAGTCTGTAGATGGTTCTATATTCCCGAAATTGTCAGTGAAAAAGATATACAAAAACTCTCATATATTGATCACTATACATATTAAACAAAAAATTAATCCCACCGAAGAGGAGGGTATAGGAAAGTAGCGGAATCTCTGAGTTCATCAATTTTTTTTAACCCCTTTTATCCGCACTTTTTAACCCCCATTTTTTTTTATCAGAAAATACACATTAATCATTATGAATATTATATAAATATACCTTATACATTGTATTGATCTAGAAATCGGCTCCATTGCAGAAATTTATTTTTTCTCACGGAGTTGATAACTTTTTGTTTTCGTTTAACGCTTTAAAACTTATTTAAAAATCTGAAAGATACTTGTTCAAAGATTTTGTGTAAATGAATTTGTTGATGGAAAATTTTTACATTGGTAGGAAAACGTACATTTCAGAAAACCAAAGCTCTTGTTTTTATCAAATCTCCCGAAAACGATAAGATATCTGAAGCATGTGTCATGGAATTTAAAATATCCCACACATTAAAATTGAATACCCCTTCAAATGAAAGAGGGGGAAAGAAATGGATTTCTTAGTTAAAATGATTTTTTTTTTAAATTTAAATGCCGGATAATTCTCGTTCTGATTCAATTCAATAAGATTTAAATGCTAATAAAACATTGTTTCGCGTGGTCTATACTACTGAGTTTAATATGTAAAGATTATTTTGAAATTTGTAGATCCACATTGAATATGAGCTTAACATTTATTTTACGATAGTAAAGCCTGGGATTGATAAACTTGTGTAAGCATTTGTTGTTTATAGGCAAATTTAATCATTCAATGATGAGGTTCTGTTTGATAGTTGATATTTAAACAGTCTGTTTATTCGATAAACAGGTTCATTTCGAATTTATATTTTTCTAGTTTCGTTTAAGACTTTAAACTTGTTTCATGAGTATTTTGCTATTAAATTCGGATAATTCTACTGTGAATAAGTTCATGAATCCAATCTTTTATATAACGACATTTAGAGTTTTCAGTTGCCCTAGATATTTTCTTAACAAATTTAGAATAGCTAAAAATTTGGCAAAAAAAGCAGTCTCATATATGTCACTATTGTGTTACGAATATTATACATATTAAGAAACAGTCATGCACACGACCAGTATATAACAACGTAAATCACTAAGAGTTATCACTCATGAGTATTTCTTAAAAACGAAAAACTGCCAAAAACTTTGTAGCAACAAAAAGTATATAAAATGCCTGAAATATTTTCTAGTGTTTGTTGGCGATTGAATTATTGCAAAGCGGACATCAAATAAATGAAACTGTTGAATCTTGATTGTACGAGAATGCAGTCCGATGAAGGGTTTGTGCGTGATGGATGCTCTGAAAATAATCCAGAAGCTGTATTTTCTGAGCATATATGATGGTAAAGGTGCAGTGATCTCCCATTCACTCCCTTGGGAATTTGATGAGGGGCATTTTTTATTGCAATGCGATAATGTGCCAGGTCATAAAGGGCCTCATGTGCGGGTTTCATACGAGTATAAGTATATGCAAAATTGCATTGATCGACGTCTCAATCTTAATCTCTCTGAGCATCTTTGGAATGAAATGAAGCTTATGTGAGAGCCAGGCCACATTGTCCAAACGGTGGGTGAACTTTCTGCCACCTTGTTGGAAAAATGGTGCCAAATTCCAAAGGCATTCTATCGCTGTCTGGTTGGATGTCATCTCAATCGAGTAGCGAAAATAATTGCTGCTAAGGGAAGACTAGCCTTGTTATTCTACACGATGCACAGGTGTAATTGTTGTACTACCTATGACTATCCCCTTCCACAGAATGAGAATTTATTAGATGCATTAAAAATCTTATTGAGTGACTCTTGTCCCGGAGTAGTTAAATTTACCTTAATGTAGCTTTCATACGTCTATTTAAAATTTGCTTTTAATTTCTCGAAATTTGTTAATTATTAAGCGCTTCTTGCAATTTAAATTGTTTCTTCATAAATTTCATTACCTTTTTATATCTTTGCAGAGATTTTTTTTATATCGACTTCGTGTGTATCATTAAAATGTATAGTGCAACTGTTTTAGAGAAAAAAAAGATATAATGTAATTACGGAAGTGTAAATTATTATTTAGAAAGCTGTAATTTTGACATTTGTAATATAGTTATTGGGGTTAAATTTCAAAAACAAATTGCTAAGTTCAAATTAATTTATATTTTGATCGCTTAATTGTTAGACATTGTTGCAAAGTAAAATTAACACAATTTATGTGGCACCCATTTACGAAAAAATCTATCGAAGTTTACATTGAGCTGAATCTGTTCAAATTGGCCTGATTTATGGATTGTACTTAATATATGGAATGCATTGTTTTATATGGTTCTTTGTAACAATGTCTGACAAATCATATCTGAAATTAACTGGACAAGTTCAGTTCATCTTTCGTTGGACAAGGTAGATAGAAAATTATTTTTAAATATTTATTTATTTATTTATTTATTTATTTATTTATTTATTTATTTATTTACAATACAATTGTTTACAATAGTGAAGAACAATAAATTAGTAGTAATAATAATAACAATATAAAAACTAAAATTCTAATAAGATAAATTCAATATTTTTGCATAAAAAAGAATAAAAAGGTGCCCAAAAGGCCTGGAGGCCTGTCCAGGGGCATCCTTCAAAAACTTTTATAAATCGATATAAAATTGTATACTTTGGTATGACATTTAGAATGTATTATAATTGAAATTGGATACTCCCAATTGGATACTCTTAATTTTTATTTCGTTAGTCAGAGAACAGCTATACTTCAAACGATGACTAAAACTGTGGATGATATATGTGAAAAAAATCTCTTAACCACACTAACATAATAAAACCATTGAATTCGTATTCTTGTTGAATATGGCTTTCCTTTTTCTTACTCTCTGCACGTAAACGATTTCAAGTGAAACCATACAATGTTGCAGGCGTTGAGTTTCCAGGATCACAATTTTCGTTTCTATACTCTGTTAAACTTCCGATTTCATTTGTTAGACATTATTGCAAGGTAAAATGAACAATGTGTAACAATTGAAAATGAAATTGGAAATTTAATCGCACACGCCCCAGTCAAACTTTCATGGTACAGAGTATAATTCTGTGTTGATATTAAAGAGCGGCTAGAGGATGCCAGTTTTTCTGAGGAACTTTTTTTTTTTTTATTTTTTATTTTTTTTTTTTTTTTTGACAAGGCCATCCAAAAAGTTAAACATAAGGAATTAATGGAAATTTCAGCACGGATACTGTCAATAGTCCAGAAACACTTATTTGAGTAATTCACTAGTCGTTTGGAACATCTAATTGGTTAGTCATTCAAACCCCGTTTGGGGATAAGTATTTTCGTACCATAAATTCATTATAATGTTAATAAATTACCATTTTTCAATCATTTGACTAAACATCTTAAATGGACGATGTCCTAACTAGCACTTCAACCCACAATATTTTTAAGAATCTCACTCGTTTTTGGTTATTATTATTATTATTATTATTATTATTATTATTATTATTATTATTA
>JAHWFO010010123.1:2732038-2774824 GCA_023313115.1 Rhysida immarginata
ATATATTTATCCTTTTTATTAAAAAAGGACGCTTACTTATTGCAGAGCGGTACACTGAAATCGGGACTGTCCCACAAAATCCGGGACATCTGGTCACCCTACATATGCCATACATAATAAGACATATATGTGTTTTTTTATTATTATTAGAAAAAGGGAAAATCGTTTTGGGGGAGAAGGGAATAATGGAGGAATCTTATCTAGAAATTTTCTTTTGTTATTAGCCAATTAATAGTCGTCCTCATCGGAGTAAACTAAAATTAATGTTCCATCTTAGAGTAATTTCAGACAGCACATTAATAAAAAAGAAAAAATCTGAATTACAGAAAAATAAGAGAAAGCTGTTGATTTTATTCCATTTTATTTCAATTTATCTATATTCGTGTAATGGCGATGCTACATTAAAGGAAAAATACCCTGCCCCTTTGTTTAAGGATTAAGAGAAACTGAAGGATAACTTCAGGATAATTCTCTAATATTCTATTTGCTTTTAGAGAATTATCCTTTTTTGCTTTGATAAAGGATAGGCTCTATCCGAAACGTCAGCTCTTTATTTGATTTTTTAGTTTTATTTTGATTATACTTTTATATTTATTATTTTGTTATTTCAGTTGTATTTCAGTTGTATTTATTAACTATTTATTATTATTATTATTATTATTATTATTATTATTATTATTATTATTATTCAACATATGTTTTATTTACTACGGCTTTTTAAATCGTCCTTATTCGAATTTAGCATTATTTTGAAGTGATTATTTTAGCAAACTGAGTGGCCTATGCTATTTCTCTTTCTCAGTAGCGATCTATGTACAAAGTGTTTCAAAAAATGTAGATCGAGGAAGACCATATCTTTTATATAGGTTTTTCTCGTTTGATGAAGTGTGCCTAACCAGTTTTATCTCGGGGCTACGGGCACACTTAATCTAGGAGATAGCCCATTATGCAGTTAATTTTATGTAGATGTACCGTTTGATAGTTTCGGAATTAAAAAAAAGTGATTAGAGGTTTAAAGGTAAATGTCAGTATCAATTTTCCTGTTACTGATACGAGCATGGTTATTATGCAAGCGTGGAGCAATTTGTGACGAATTATTTGGCCAGTTGTTAAGAATGAGAATCACTGGTAACTTGAGAAACGTGAATTTTGTTTGGAATATTTGTTGACAAATTCTTATTTTTCAGTGAACATTTTTTCTTTTATTAAATAAGTGTATGCCTTTTTCATTTGTTATTGAAATTCATTTTAGATTCAAGTTATTATGAGGTATAAAACATTTTGTATATGTATATTATGAATAAATAATTATTCACAAATCTTTATTTTCCCGCTCCGAAACTGATTCTTAACATTATTTAAAATTTTACTCATACTTTTTCTGTTTAATATCTTGAGTTTTGTTAATGGTGGACAGTGATTTTTGAATGAATCATTTCGGAATGTTGAAAAATTAAATTACGTGATGGCACCGATTGATGGGATATCGATTTTTTTTTCTTGTCTTGTATGGCTTTTTTATTGTTTTCAAATTTAATAGTATTCAACAACGAAGCATACAACTTACTTAATTTCAGAGTTAAGGGAAGTGATAGAGTTAATAATAACATTTTTTGTGAAGACCTTATATAAAATTGTTTAAAGGAACTTAGACACCGCAAATTTCATATGGGGTTTTGATATGGATTTATTGAATAAAATTTGCAGTTCGTTTAAGATTTCATTGCTCGAAAAATAGAAATATAATTCAGTTTTCTTCATATGTATAAAAAATTATTTTGCATCAAATATTTTTAGCGTTTAAAAGGATTCTTGTAATCAGAGGAAGGTGGAAAATTTTACTCCAGAGATTTTTTTTTCACCTTTAAATCTTCACACCGGAAACCTATCATTTATTCCGTCTAATGCTGAAGGTTATTTGAAGAGCTTTTTTTTTTTTCTAATTAACGATGAAACTTTAATCTTTTTTATTTCTGTCCGGAAGTTCTGTTTTATAATGTTAACTGCTCCAGTTACTAGAAAATTCTCAACGTTTTACTAACCACAATATTTCTTTGTATTTCATTTGCTTATTAATATTTCTCAGAGCCGGCCCCAGAAAAAGTGGGACTTTGTGCTCGTGCGGGACCCTCGGGCCGGCTTTGATATTCCTGTTAAAAGTTCAGCAAAGCAATAGCAAAACTTCAGATTTTCATTATCAGGAATGAAATGAGAAATTTGTTTATGGACTACTGTATGAGTTAATTCAAACAAAAGCGGTAGAGATAAAAGATGAAAGAGATAATCATTAAGAAAAAGTAATAAAAGTTTCTTGTTTATAGATAAATTGTTGGTTAAAAAAATACTGTAATCACTGATAAAAAAACCATTTACTAAGAGTGAAATGCAAAAGTAACAATTCAGATGAAAAGTTAGAAATTTCCTTAATTACAATGCCACTTCCTATTAATGTTTCATTATTCTGAAATTTATTATTTACTTTTTTGTAAACAATTAAAAAAAACTACATAGTTTTAAAGGCCAATCAGATACTTTCTTTTGTAGACACAGCATATTATCAAATTCTTTGTTTTTTTAATATTCCAGTGAATGAAGCTATTCTTTCTTCAGTGTGTTTTGAAAGATAGAAAACTTGAGCAAAACTGCCGAGAATTCTATTTTATTCGCTTTCATTTTCCTTCCTAAAAGCGTATGAGATCCACATAATTTAGCCATTTGTGCATATGTAACATCCATTGCAAAACATATGCCTATCGTGTCGTATTCTCTTCGATACACGATAAACCAGCTCAATGTTGAGAGGAATGTAGTATATGAGTGAAGAAAATTCTGGAACGAAATCTATATGAGTGTCGAGTTGGCTGAGTAACAAAGTCATTCTGAGACGAAGGAAACGTGATGATCAGAATGAGACGAAATTAATGGCTTGAATATAAACAAAACTTATTGATCGAAATAAATGACTTGATCGTCGTAAATCCAGTAGGTAATTATGACCAAATGAAACGTAACGAACGCCATTTTTAAATACTTGGACATTTGTATCGATGATGGTTCGAAGTGAGAGAGTTGTTGAATACCCCTTTCATATTGCATGCCGTTTGGTGGCAAATTCCTCTGGGTGGGATTCCGGAGCCAGGAAAAGGGCCGGGCTGCTTGAAGAGTTCTCACTTCCGCTGCTTTTTTAGCATTCTTCATTCGAATTATTCGAGCGATGCGTTTCTGAAATGGTTCTCCTCTCCCTTCCATAGTTTTCCAATCGAGTCTTATTTTTCTGCTGAGCCAAGTTTCAAGGTTACGGGATCATGCCATGTTCATATTTATTTCTTGTTTAAAATCAAATCTAAATTCCTTTCGGTTTGTTAAAACTACTGTAAACAAATTCTTTTATTCAACATCTCGCCATTTGTAAATGAAAATCTAAAAGTTTTAAATTTTTGAGGTGTCGAAGATATTTTTTAAAATATTTTCTTTAAATGAAAATTAAGATTAGTTTTAATGGTGACCGATGTTAGTCATTTTGAGATGGAGATGTAAGATGGAATATTCTCCTTCCATAACGCCTTGGATTATCTTAAAGGTGTAAGAGCTGATGCAAAGAACGAAAACTCTTGTCCACAAACGTTTTTTTTTTTTTTTTCGTTCTTTGCATCATGTCTTTATCCACAGTATATTCCCACTTCTCAGTGTAAGAGCTATTCATCATATGGGATAAATAACAAAGATTAATTTTATTTCAGTTATAGCCTAACAGATTATACAAAGCTATTGCAGTCTCTTGTTGCCTTGATATCATGGCAAGTTGCAAAGCTAGATGAATACCGTGAATATTTTCATTTACTCAAAACTATAGAAGCTGTCTCGCAAAATTTTTGGGGAGAACGAATTATTGGTGTTCCAAATTTTTTGAAGTTGTTTTCACTGCTTAGCCTTAATGTATAATACTCTTTATAGTATTGAATATAAAGTCCGTTTTTACTGTCTTGTTTTTTTTTCTTTCATTTTTTTTAATTATCCATTTATCATTTCTACAGCACTAGTTCCATACGATTTGAGAGTACCAGTCATAAATATTCTCCGGAAATAAAGGAAATGTTGATAATGATTGGGGCCTGAACATCCATATTACGTGGCAATTGGGACTATGAATTCTCCAGTTGATTTCAGTAAGCTTGTCAGAAGTTGAAGTTTTAAGAATAACCTATAATGGAAGACCTGAGATTAAAGGATACCTTTACTGCACAAAAAGGAACAAGATATGAATTATAATATACATAATTCGAGGGTTCTGTCATGATCTTAACGATGAACTCGAAACTAAAATAAAAGTTCTAACTAGAGAATATATAGCTTTAGAAAATGAGAGCAGAATCATCTCTAAATAACGATAACACTAAAAAAGACGAAGTAAACAGATAGATAGATCATCATGCTAATAGGACGAGATAAACCCAAGACGAAAAAAAGAATAAAAGACTCTGAAATTGGCCCCCTCTTATCATTATATACTAGTCTAATTCCAAATTGTTTGACAATATTCTATATCCGACCACATTTTATACTTTTCCAATTATGCAAATTAATGAATTTTAGGCAAACGATATAATTTAGGAAGACGTGTTAAAAACTAAAAACTTTTAGTAGCTTCATTCTTCGGAATCAGTAAAAGATAATCTCTGAATAATTCATGAAATCGCTGCAATCATTTGTAATTTCTTGCAGCCGTTCTTTATGGCATGCATGCTGAAAAGTTTGGTTATATAGAACAAGCATTTTTTTAAAGTTTTGGATGAATCGATTTATGGCTCGTCTTTCTTTATAACAGGGACACCTATACGGACATACTTGAAAATTAGCTCGTACGACAGCTGACTAGTGGAGTATATATTTCAACAAAGTGGTATTCCGCCACATCACCGTCAAGTTCATGACTTCTTAACGTTATCTGCCAAACTTATGCACTTTTATCAAACTGCTGCATTCATTTGTAAGTGCCCTCCAATAAACTCTGTTTAAGAGAGTTCCCTCCTCTGTTATAAAAACGTCGAGGATACTATAAAGATCCCTCCTCTGTTATACTATAAAGATCAAATTCCTCTTCGTCTCCCCTCTCCTTAGTCTATATATTTTCTGGTTTTGGTTTTTTAATCTCAATTATTTCATCTTTGAAAATGAGAGCAGAATATTCGAATTATATATCCTGCATTTTAAGTTTTTTTTTTCCTCTCTCTGTGAATTCAAGGTTGTTTTTTTTTTCAGATAGGTCGAAGTTTGTCCAACTTAATTCAATGACAAATCTAAAAATGTACATAAAAGAATTCTATTATATGAATGTCTATGCAGTAAACACATACTTTTACATGTGCATAGTTTACTTAGAATTATGCAAAACACTGAATGCATAAATAAAAATCGTTTCTTAGGTGTTCTGTTCGTTCATCTGTCATTTGTTTATTACAGAGTCAATGCATTATTGTAGAGCAAATACGGGAACATTCGATAAAACTTTAGCTGCGACAAAGGGATTGTCACATGTTCGTACCCATGTCAACAACGCTTAAAAGATAAACAGAAAGCAACAATTACTCGTTCTCAAGAATCGTTGTTTATATAATATGCCTCATGTTTATATATGTAGACAATCTTGGTATTCTTTACGGTCAGTGGAAACGACTTGAAGAGATCCACGAAAAAACCTGAAAAGTTGATAACAGCCGTGCTAAAAGACTTTTATGGTAGGTTTCTGAAAACAGACTTTGAAAAGGTTAATCCGTTTTCATGTTATTGTACAAACGGCGGACAGCCGGATAAACTTACAGATCAAGTGGTCATTCTTATAAGTAGCGTTTTGCTAAAATTCCTAATAAAGATGAATCCAGACAATAAGGTCTTTAAGTGTGAATGTATAGAACGCCTATTATCCAGAGTAATTAAAGAATGCAAAACATTATAAACTTGTTCATTCTCAACTTAATTCAAAACTTGATGAACCACAAACGTTCGTTACGGTTTCGAAGTTATCAAAACGAGCATTTCATTATCTTTCCCCTTTTCAAATCCTACTAGTTGTTTCGAGATTTTGAACATTTTCATTTTCTGGGTTAGCATCTAGAATTTGTATGGTGAATTTATCCAAATATACAAAAATATTATAAATAATTGGGTAGAACCAATTAAAAAACATTCGGATTAATGCATGTTCAGTATTTATGTATTGTGATTCGAATGGTCTTTTTATTTCAATTTAACTTCTTTAAGAATGACATGATGAGTCTTTTCTTTTTCAACTTCTTAAATGACATTTTAAACGAGATTGCAATTTTCGTTCGTTAAGCAATTTTCTCGATAAAGTTTTCAACGAAATGAAGAGATGAAGCCCTGTTGTGCTTGAAATCCAACACCCTTCATGGAGTATTCCGAGGTCTGAAAGATTTACACGCACTATGCAGCCTACGAGGAGCTTTTAATTTGAGTATTTAGCGTCGTTCAAAGGTTAACCTTTTGACATCCAATAAATCACGACTTGGGGTACATTTCAGTGCAGAATAGCAACAACAATTTAAGTAAGGCCGGCTAGGCGTTATTTTTTTAATGTATGTTTTTAGATAAATGAATTGCTGTTCGTTAGTCTCGCTAAAACTCAAAAACGGCTTGACCGATTTGAATAATTTTTTTTTGTTTCCTCTAATACAGGGATGGTTTAAAACAAATAAGAATAAGGAAAACCAACCCCTAAGGGGGGGGGGGGAAGGGGGATTGAAAATTTGTTAACACATTAACTGGTGTTGCATTGTATACTTAACACATTAACAAGTGTGGCACTACAAAACGTAACACATTTACTGGTGTAGCACTACATAATTAACCATATTAACCTCTTTTCGGGAGGGGGGTAACGAATTGTAGAGTGTGCTATCCATGTAGCGTGATATCTCCACCATGACCTACCTAAAGCCTTCCCAGGGTCCATCGGAATTACCATGAAAAATTGCATCAAGATTGGTCTAGCCATTTTGAGATGCATAGCGATCAGATAGGTCCATGTGTGTTTCTTTCTTACATAAATCTATAGTTTAATTCCAATCTTAATGAAATTTGCAAATTTGATCTTCAAAGCAAGAAGGTCACTGTCTACATGAGATTTCGAAAAAATTATATTTATCGATAATAATTCATGGATTTAAATTCAAATTATGGACCAAAAATATATAACTCCTGACGAACAATGCAAGGTAAAGTTTGTGCAACAATAGACTGCTCAGTTTGTTTCAACAGTAGTGATAGCAACACAGAATTCTAAAAATGATATGGCATTAAATACAAAAATTGGAGAAAATATACCAGATTCAGCCAATCAAATAGTTATGTATGTAAGACATTCATTAAGACATGTAATCTCAAGACTGATCATTTTGTAAATTTCATTAACAAAAATATTTTTTGAGGACACACGACTTATATGCAAAAATCGAGGAACACCCTCTTATAAAATATAATATTCTATATTCTTCGGGCTTTCTTATTTCCTGACCATAATTTAAAGTTTCGCGTAATGGTCGTCAGCATACAGCTGGAAGGGTCTTCCTCCTCTGAGAATCTGTGAGAAGGCGTCGGAAATTTTAACAATACATATAATTCCTGTCCTTTGTGCTTTTCTTAGAATTAATAGTTGTTAGAATGTAACATTTTCTTGAAAAGCTTTAAAAATGAGCAGTAAATGGAAATAATGGAGAGTTAGCACACTATTGAGAAACAGTGGAAAGGCAGCAGAGAAAGCAGCCCCTTCACTTAGTGCTGTATCGATTTTTCTCAGCACTGCTTTAACTAAACAAGTAGTGAATGACCCTGTGCCCGTCGATGCAAATGTATCAACATTAGAAACTGCGACTGTCAGATCACACCAAGTGATGAATGCACCAGTTTTGCTTCAAGACCTCGAGAGCAGAGTGTGAATTGCAACAGTTTACCAATTAGAAAAATTGATGGAAAAATTCCGCGACCTGGATTCAAATCAAGAACCCCGACTGTCATGGTCGACGCCTCTATCAATTGGGCTATCACAGACACTTGAACAGCCATGTTGTCACTAAGTGTCTTCAAGAAAACCAAGTTGTCAAGAAGGAAAGCCCAATGGGAGGTGGGCACCCGGTTCACAGATCGTGAATTTCTCCTATCCAAACCATCAGAAAGTTTGATGAACACACAATAAGAAATAAAGAAATTAAACTGGAGCAAACATCAAACATTAGGTAAAGACTACTTGGTTGTCTTTAAAACACTTAGTGATAGCATGGCTGTTCAGATGTCGACCATGACAGTCGAGGTTCCAGGTTCGAATACAAGTCGCAGAATTTTTCTATCCATTTTTCTAATTAATATCATTTACCTGATGCTTAGAGTTTGCTCCAGTTTAATTTCTTTATTTCCTAACAGTTTATCAATTGTTGGAATTGCAGAATACACAGACACAAACGATCATGTACATCCATCGCCACTCAAGAAGAGAATTTTGGAATTGTGGAATTTTTAGATAAACAAATGAATTTTTAATGGTCAGGTCACACAAAATAGAAGAACTAAGGCCATAGCCAGAGCTGAAAAAACGTCAGATCAAACTATTGTTTCATTTTCATTCTATTTTCTCCCAATTTCGTAGCCATACATATTATTCCACACATTGTTTCTCCTGCACTATGGGTAAACTCGCTCAGCTATACACAACATTCCAACACGAACCGGGGAGAACTGTTACAGGGCCATCCATTAGGAACATTTTTAAAATTTTTTTTCGGTTTTTCTATATGAATTTTTACTGTTTTAATGTGTTAATTTTTACTATATATTCCCATTCAGATATTGCAAACTTTCATCAAAAAAGAGCCCGAGCAACGCCGGGTATATCAGCTAGTTTGGGATAAATAGCCTAATAATAGAAAATGAATGTACCCTTAATTTGCATAGTATATCTTTTTCTCTTGTTTTTATTTTCTATGCACGTCAGCTAAACTATAGCCAAACTAATATTGGGGGGGGGGGGGGGGTAAATAAAGTAAATGCTGTGGGTCGAAAATTAATTCTTCACAAAGAAGAGAAATTAGAATAAGCTTATTTTAGTTTAATAACAAAGTCTAAATAGAATTATAAATAAATGTCATTAGAAGCCATTTTTTGATTTCACAACTAAAAAAAAAATGGCGATAAAAGAAATAAAACCACATTCTGACTTAAAAAAAACTTAATGAATTTCGCAATCTGACATGGACGAATCGGTATGCATATAACTTCGAAAGCTGATTAGGATATGTAAATTTACATTGTCGTTAAGCTAAAAGGTTTTTCTTATGCTGTTTCTATTTACCTTTTAATATCACATTTAGCAATCTCCTAAACTTCTCTATTATTATTAACATATGGAAATAAGACATTTCGTTAACGATAATTTAGATTTAAAATTGCATTTTTAAAAAGGGGAGGAAGGAGATTGAAGATCGCCATTTCTGATTATTCTGTTAACAATTAAAGAGATGAGTTCCAAGCGAAGATAATGAAAATTAATGAGCCTCAAAATGGTGGTTGGAATCTGAATTTCTAATGTGTTAATAATCTTTCTGAATTAAGTCTTTTAACTGTATAGAGGCCTCCATAACATTTTTGAATGTCATTTTAGATGAAACACATTTGAGTATTTTTGGTGGGAAAGAGAAAATTAATAGCAGAGTAAATATAACATTTGTTTACAACAACCGTGTTCATTTTTTTCACCATATACTAGAAAAACATGAGGCAAGTTGGTTAGCATATTGAATTACAGTTTGCTAAAACGCATCTTTTGTGCTTAAAACGAGAGCCAAAACCCTGATCTCCGTGGTTGAAATAAATAATTATTTATAACTGCGGCCATGATAGTCGAGGTTCCTGGTACGAATCCGGGTCGCAGAATTTTTCCTTCCATTTTTTCAATTGAAAAATCATTATCCGTGGTTGAAATTGGATATGCTTGACAAAACTACGCAAAAAACTAATTTACCTGATTTACAAAAGATTCATTTTATCTATTAATCCCTTATAAAACGTTTAAAAGCATATCCAATGGCAGATGATATTTTGAATGCGTCGCCCTTTTTCACGCATTTTTCTGTACTGACTTTTTATCCCATCGCTGATGTTTCGACAATTCAATTGGGTAAGCACTCAAAATAGAAAAAAAATAGATATAGCAATATTGATCCATGTTGTTAATATGTACTATACCAAATAAATAGTAAAAAAAAGATAAAGAACGCAGGTGCGGAATTGCCTGTATAGGAAGAAACGCTTCTAACCCACAAAAAAAAAAAAAAAAATGCGAGATATGAACCTCTTATGAAAGCAGATAAGTTTAAATGCTAGATAGATCTTAGATTCCTAGGTTGTTTTCTATTGTTGCTTAAGCTACGCGTAAAAAATAGTTTATTCAATCACTTGATAGATTACAAAAGCTAGTACTTATCAGATTATTGCATAGGCTAAGTCAGAAAAGTATATCTCGTGAAATACTCTTAAATTGCAGCAAAGGACTAAAACTGGTACGGCGTAGGCTTTCCAGCTGGTTCGATCGCGGTTTCGATTCTTGCCTTGGGCATGGATGTTTGTGTTTGTCTCAGAAATGAGTAAGATATTAGTAATGTATATTGTATCATTATTGTGGCAAGATATTGTCACGTGAAAGGTCGCAAAATGTTGACGCGCCCAAAGACTTAACGCACCAACCATCTAAAGCTAAGATTTGCCTACTATTTAATAGCTGTTTATTTGATAATATTCACTTTGCCAAGACGTGCCGGATGTTTTTAAAGATGTTTATAACTACCTTATAATAATGGTGATAGTGATATTTTATTTCATTTAATATCTTCATGGGCCTCTGCGTGCTGAAATTACGTCAGCCATCCTTCTGGGCATTCTTGCTTCAAGAATCTAGATTGTACGTGGCTCCCTGGTCCTCGATGCTCCAACATGACATGATGCATTATCGTCTTGAAAGTAACAATCCTCGTTACGAAAAATTTTCCATGTAGGAAGTACCCGATTGTCCAAAATGTCCTGGTAGGCTTCAGAGTTCAAATTGCTTTCAACTACATGCACGGCACCAAGCTACGCCTGAAAAATACTATCACTACATCATAAAAGGCGCTCCGCTGACATTCGCCATACCCTAACATGCCCATCCAACTGGAACAGACTAGCGTGATTTCACTCAATAAAATGTTTTCCACTCTTTGACACTCCAATGTTGCAGTTCCAAACACCAGTGGTGTCTTGCAGCCTTGTTTGTTTGGTGAGATATTTGACTTAACGTGCGGCAACTCATCTGTAAATGTCGAGTGCAAAATATTATAATATACATAATTCCTGTTATCTGTTGGAACTCCTTGATGAATACCTGGAGTGGTTTCTTGCGGTTTTCATGAACCTCGCACTGTTCAACACGCGTCAGTCAAGTTCAACGAGTTTTGGGGATCACCTGAAGTGAGGCGTGTGTGTTCTGATGCCTGTAGTGTTCCATTTCTTCACGATATCACCAGTAGGAGATTGTGGATATGGTAATGTTCCCCGAAATTTCACGAGTGCTCGCAATGTAGCACGTGATTATTACTCCTCTCTAAGTTCCCTTTGTTTAGCCATTCTCCAAGTACGATAACCTTACGCGAACAAGTTGTTTATGTGAGAATATGGGTTCCAACCCTTAAGCCAAATTCATTTAAATTAGGTGTCAGTTTCATTATTGCAGGGCATTGCATTAAGCCAATTATAAGTTCATCCTCGAATGCTTACGGCATTTTATTATAATATAGTGTTATCTTCTTCTTCTTTCTATCTATACAGGGTGTTTTTGAATTGAGTACAGGTTTTTTGGGAGATGATAGAAGAGGTCCTTAAAAGTATTTTTTGTCATATGAACATGGGGTCCCCGCAGCTCCGTTTACTTACAATACTGCATTGAACAATCAAATGACACCGGGACGCAGTGTGCGTTGGTAGGCCTAGATTATTTTATTTTTAACAATTAACACAAGCAATCTACTGTAATAACTTTTAAAGTAATTGTTTACAAAGAAATTTCAAGGTGCACGTGCTTGTTTGTTGAAAAGTATTAGGACAAACTTCGTCAAGGAGAATCCATGGTATCCAACCCCTTCTTCAAGACGTTCCACTAATGACCAGACATTTGATGTGGTTTCAACAGGACGGCGCACCTTCGCATTACACAAGAGCAGTTAGAGATTACCTAAATCAGACATATCCTGGTCGTTGGATTGGTCGTGGCGGACCAGTTGCTTGGCCACCGAGATCGCCAGATCTCACACCGATGGATTTTTTTTTATGGGGAAGCATAAAATTAATGGTGTACTCCGAACTCGTACATACCGAAGAAGAATTGACAGCTCGTGTTGTCGCGGCAGCAGGTGACATCAGCGACCGTGCAAATCAACTGTTTCCACGCGTACATCAATCCATGAATTGTGCTATGAAGCAAACGGCGGTCATTTCGAACAATTACTGTAAAAGTCATACAGTAGATTGCTTGTGTTAATTGTTAAAAATAAAATAATCTAGGCCTACCAACGCACACTGCGTTCCTGTGTCATTTGATTGTTCAATGCAGTATTGTAAGTAAACGGAGCTGCGGGGACCCCATGTTCATATGACAAAAAATACTTCTAAGGACCTCTTCTATCATCTCCCAAAAATCTGTACTCAATTCAAAAACGCCCTGTATATATAAAGAAGGATGTTTGTTTGTGGGTTTGTTTGTGAGTTTGTTTGTTTTTATACAAATCTACAGTTTTATTCCGATCTTGATAAAATTTAGCATACATGACCTTCAAAGCATGAGGAAGGTCACTGTCTACCTCAGATTTCGAAAAAATAATAATTATTGATAAAAAAATCGATGTTCATGGTTATTATGGAAGGGATATTAATGAGAAATATCTCATGACCAACAATGCAAATAAAAGTTTGTGCAACAATAGGTATCAACAATGGTGTCAACACGCAATGCACCAACACTCTGCAAGGATCAACAATATATGTCTCATGACCAACAGTGCAAGGCAAAGTTTGTGCAATATAAAATTCAATGCATAGAATTCCTGTTATTCAGGCTTTTCTTAGAAAAGAGAATTCTTAGTACTTAACAATTTCTTGAAAATCTTTAAAAATGATCAGAAACTGGAGATAATGAGTTAGCAGATTATTGAGAAAGAGTGAAAGACGATAGAGGAAGCACTCCTTTAGCTCCGTGCTGTATTGAGCAAATGGTAAGCAAGTAAATAGAAGAATCGGCGATCGCTAGACTACACAAAGTGATGAATGGCCAATTTTTGCTTCAGGACATCGAAAGAAGAAAGGAAATTGCAACAACATCAAGTGTACATCTAAAGTAAGATTACGTGAATAAAAAATTATTTAGACTAGAAGGCATCCTTGGAGAGGTCCATCCATTGTGAGCCTTTAAAAATTTTTTTTTCGGTAAATCACCTAGAATGGATTTTTTCAGTGAAGAGGTAAATTCCTGTCTTTCGGATTTTTCTTAGAATGGATAGTCCCTTCGCTCTATATTGTAGTGATTGAGTTATTATTTAACCAATTTGAGGTTGTTCTGTTTACCTACAAGCATAATTATCCCGGGCAACGCCGGGTCTTCTGCTAGTTTATTGATAAAGATGATGGAGGCCTTGCAATATAGCGGGAAAGAAATCCTTAAATCATATAAAGCATACAAATGTTTGAAGTTTTTTACGCAAATTAACTTCTGTGTATTGATATATATTTGTGAGATTCACTCTCTGTGGATGCATGTATATTCATTGCAGGTATGACTAAGATTCATGATATTGTGATGTGCAAATATTATTTGTTTAATATTTACACACCACATGTTCTTTATTTTGCCCTGTTTTTATTTTAATTCATTTGAAATTTGTAAATGCCTTTGCAGCATTGTTTGGATTCCAGCTTGTGTAATTACTGTATGCTGTCAATGACTTTTGTTTCCTCGTGTTTGTTAAACGCGTGTAGTTTGTTGTAAACATTTTCGTTTTGACTGCCGTCCGATGTCTTCTTCACTTCATCGTTGGTCTGCAGCCAGTTCTGATTGCTCCTTCAACTTCACCATCATGGGCCATCTACACCCAGTCATCATGGACATAGTCATTTTACCCCTGGAGTTTGTCCTTGTTCCTGTGCGTATTGAACTTTGATGTCATTTATTCAGTAGCCTCTGAAGCCTTTTCTGATGTCTTGAAGCATTTGGATTGTTTCTTTTTATACTCCTTCCGTTGCTAAACAAGCATCTATATTGTTGCAATTTTCCTGATAATTTTTATTCGAATTTTTTCCTTTATATTATCTTGCTTTTGTATTTTTTTTTCTTCAAGGTTTTTCTGGTATGACAATGTCCATCTTGTTGCTGCCGCCGAGGTGTTGTCAATTTTTTTATATTATTTTCTGCAAAGCATCATCATTTTCATTTTACTATATTTTGAGTTGAATGCCGATTGTCGAGATTTTTGACATTGGAATTCTTAAATCTCAGGCTTGAGTATGGATCTAGATTAGAAAATTTACCTTACTCAAACTTTGTATGGAAAAACTTTGTTCTTTTCCATTGAGCAGGCCATCATGTTCATTTATGTTCTGATTATGTTGCCTTGCGCAATGTATTTAGTATGTGTTCTTTTTCGTATCATTACGATTTTTTTGAACACACTTATGTTCATTTTGATTTTGGTTATACTTGTGTAGTATAACGGGGTATTTTAGTTATGTACATTGATTTTTGGGTCAAGACTATAGCATTTTGGATGTTTGCTTTGACCGGTATTATTTTGTGTAGTTTTTTTTGCATTGGTTACGTCCTTCGGGATAGAAATGTAACTTTGGTTACGTTCTTCGGAACAGAATACTTGTAACCTTTCATTTTATACCAAATCATTCTTTGATTTGAGAAAAAAAAAATTTTTAAATTAAAATAATAATTCAACTTAGTTAATTAATAAACATTATTGTGAGTTGTTGTTGACTCAGTGTTTGTCAAGCATTGTATTGTATTTTTCATTCATTCTATTAAATATTAAAGATATAGGGTTATTGCGGAAATCACAACGCCATCGTTATTTTGGGTGTAGGACCACCATTATCGATTATAGTTAAATCAAAATAACGTTGTTTAAATATAAACGTTACAATATCCTTTGACATACACTAGATGACTATTGCTATATGCTTCTATACCAGGTAGGCTCAAAAAGTTCCCGAACTCCTTGAACATCCTTCGTATAAATTGTTTTACGATCTTGAGGCCTTTCAGTTTTGTGCACCAACATATTGTTGCCACGTTGAAATAAATCACGTATCCCTGCATGTGTTGAAATATGCGCTGCGCGCGTCACATTCAGTTCTTCCAGATTTTTAGCGATCAAACATGTTGCAATTCGAGCAGCGTGCAAACGTCAAATTCTGTGTTAAATTGAGGAAAACGTTTTCGGAAAAAATGCCATTACAGTAAATCTTCGATTTTCCGTCCCTCAATTAACCGTTCGGCCAATTAACCGTCATCCTCTATATTTTTTTTTCCATGATGTATATATTTACAATTTTTCATAAATGTGTAACAAAATAAACAGCAAAGTGAAACTACGAGGCTGCTTTTCCCGTTACCAAGTAATCATAAAATCAGTAATTATTTACAATCCATGAAGGTGGATTTACATATAAGCCCACTATGCCCTTGTGTATAATACCTACCTAATTAATTCTGTTTTTTAAATAAAATGGATAATCCATCATTTTCGAATAACCGTCAGCCCCTTCCCCCTCCATTACAACGGAAAGTTGAGGTTCTACTGTACTTCGTGAAGCCTATGGGGATGCAGCCGTGGGAAGAACTCGAGTATATGTTTGGCATCGTCAGTTTAAGGACGACAAGAAATTGAGGATGATCCAAAGTCCGGTTAGACCCTCAACAGCAGAAATGCAGAAACAATTAGTAAAATTGCAGAACTAGTGCGGGCTGATAGACGCCAGACTGTCGAAGAACTTGCTACTCAAGCTGGAATTTCTGTTGATAGTTGCCATGCGATTTTATCCTTAATTACCCATTGCACATGGTACCCAAAAACTAACGGAAGAATAGTTCCAGTTGCGTGGCGACATCGCAGGCGATAATATCCATTTTGTTGACTAAGATCTGTCTGTTAGGGCGAATCATCACGGGCGATGAAACCTGATGCTTTTTTTACGACCCTAAAACTTTTGTCAATATCATCCGTATGGAAAACAGGCTTGTCTCCCCGACCACAGGTTCCGTGGTGACTGCTCCAAAGGAAAGGTCATCTTGTTTTTTTTTTTTTTGTTTTTTTTTTATTGCAAAGGAATAGTCCGTTATGAATTCATACCGGAAGGTCTTACAATTAACAAAGAAATGTACGTGGACTTTTGCGACGCCTGTGTGACGCCATTCGTTGCAAACGTCCACTTCTTTGGACTAACAAATCGTGGGTACCTCCCAAGATAACGCGCCGACTCATCGGTCTTTCTTGTGCAAAAGCGTCTGGTAAAAGCTCCTTCCACAAGCTCCTTACTCACTTGGCATGGCCCCTGTGACTTTTACCTCTTTCCCGGAATGAAAACAGAGCTGAAGGGGCATCATTTCCAATTAGTGGAAGAGATCAAGCTGGCTGCGACGGAAGCTCTGAAGAACGTGGCAAACAAAGGTATACAGCCCATCTACATAAAATATATGAAAACTTTGGCAAAAGTGTATAGTTGCCAAAGGGCATTACTTCGAAGGCCAGGGTGCTTAAAATATACTGTGTCCCTTAATTCTTTTTTCCGAAGCAAAGTTCGGGAACTTTTTGAACCTACCTCGTATGTCGTTTGTGGCTGGGAGAGATGCGAGTTTACGGGGATCAAGAGAAAAATTTAAATGTGTAATATTTCAATATTTCAATTTTCTAGCCGAAGGTATGAACCCTCTGAATGTTCCTCGTATATTTGACTTTTAAACAATGTTTCGATTGCCCTTTTCGTTATTCAAAGTTGAAAACAGTCGTTTGATGACGCAATCAGCAGGTTTTGTTTTTTAGGTGGCGTTGACCTAATTTAGGACTTATTATTGGTAGAAATCAATGACATATATTAAAGTTAGACACGAAACTTGCCGCCATACATGAAGCCAATTGGGAAGCTCCGCTTTCCAGACTTGTTCGTTATTCCAACGTTCCTAGGCTGCAATAAAGGTTGCAATATAGCTATATTAAACCTATTTAACTTCGCCTATTCTACATCTGCAACATTTCAATATTCCATAAAAGACCGTACTTTTGGGATTCCCTGCATATAGCTTTTGGCTTAAAAACTGAAGACCTTAAAAAAAGAGATTTCAATTCAAAATCAAGTTTTTACGGATTCTTAGCTGTTGGAACTAAGGCTGATGTTATTGCCTCAGCAGACACCTTAATTCATCTCTTCAAGCTTTGACGGTTAAGTAATAAATCGTTTAATTTAATGAATAAATTAATCACATAAATCTACAGTCTTAACCTTGGTGATTAGGTATACTTATTCGTAGTATTTCAGAAGTTCCTTCTGCTTAACAATAAAATCGATGCAATCTTTATTTCTCCTGAAGTTTCATTTCAAAAAAAAAAGTATTTTATCAACTGATATCTCCAATTTATTTTGACTGTATAGAGTATTTTTAAATAGTTTTCTTAGAATATTTACGTGCTTTGCATATTATACTTGCAAATATGTGGACTATACAATAGTTGGCTTCGTTAAAACTAGACCTGTGGAGAATGTGATTAATTATTACTAAATATAGTTAGAAGCACCAGATGTTCAGTTGAGTGGGTGTCATCAGTAGTTCGGAGAGGAAGACCGTTCTCCTGGTTGAAACAGACATGTGACACAGATGGGCATTTAACAGTAAATGGCAGTTTGGTGACAAATGATGAACGTCTCTCACCATAGGAGAATAGCTGAGAGGGCGGAACCACAATCTTAGCTGCGGAAGGGGAAGGACGGTAAAATATGGAACATGTAGGCGTACGTGGCCTATGGGGGGGCTTTTGTAGAGTGACCATTGTCCGAGGGGGGTCATCCAATCTAGTGGACAGGCAACAGGTGAACACCGCCAAAGTGGACCCTCTCATTTCCGTGTCTTCGCTTTCAAGCCTCGCCGCCTGTCGTTGTTCTCCGCTACAACTGAAGCAGAAAGTCTACAAATTGGACAGATGTTGTTCAAACTGGCAACCAATTTCCTGCTTCGTGGTGGTGAAAGAAGTGCTTTTTCATCATTTCACTCGCCATCGAGAGCTTGAGAGAGAGGAGACTGCATTTGATGAATGGAAATGCTTCGAGTTTAATCTTGTACGAATGGTTTGGGAAGACTAACGCTTTAGATAAATTTTGATTAAAATGCGCCGAGAAATAAGCAATAAAAATGTTGTAAACGAGGAGCTGAATAGACTTAAACACGAGTGTCGTTTCCTTTTCGAGTCGTATAGAAACATAATAAATCAGGTTGAGTTTTTTTTTAATTTACAAAAAAAAAAAAAAAAAGCACTTAGTTCTGAATGGAAATTGAATATCTATTAAGGTTACTTTTGGAGACATTCTTCCCACGACTGGAGAGCGTGGGTGGGATGGTTGGGTTTCCGGTCTAAATTTTTCCACTTGGGCGTTTGAATGGTTCCGGTCCTCTTAAGTTTCTTCCCGATAAGCGAAATGGAAGGAGCAGATCGTGCGGTGCTCTCCACTCCTCCTCCGCCGCTACCTCTACCTTCTTTTTATCTCTCTATCCATCCATCCTCATCTTTCCTCCTACCCCGACTCCTTTGGCAACCTGGAGTTCATTAAATGCCATTAAAGGTAATGAATATGTTACGTATACGTTCATCGTTTATTTTTATCTTCCAACCACGACTCCTACAATTATCGGAATTGTACGTGCTCCAAAGCGCGTCTGAAGTGGAAGATATAAGGCTGCAGGTGTGTAGGCGGATTCAAAGTCTCATCTTCAATTATATTTCCTTCATATTAACCAATGAGGGAATAACTTTCAATTGTCGTATGAAATCTCAATACGTTATTGAAGATAACATTTTTTTTTTTAGTGCTTACTTTATTGGGTTGGGTTTTTGGGATGAGATCATTTTTAATCAATATTAAGTTAACTGTTGATCACCAAATTTGGATATACATAATCGAATAGCAGGGAGTCTGAATTGCTAGAACAAAATAAATAACGCTTTTTAAGACTATAAGCCTCTATCTAGAATTTAATCTTAAATTCCTAACAACTTCACCATTAAAGAAGATTGTGCTTTTAATTATTCCCCTTTAGGAAAAAAAAAATCCAGTACAGTTTAGGAGAATTGAAAAGTATTTTTGGGTTTTTAAGTAACAATCTTATAAATTGAAAATAGAAAATTTGTTAACTCTCGTATGGCATCTCGAATGAACCCATCATTTATGTTTAAATAAACTTAAGAATTTCCTAAGTCGAAAATATTGTAATTCATGTCGAAACTCGTATTTCAATTTAAAGCTTTTAATTTTAATTTGTCAAATGATTTAAACTTTTCATACTCTAATGTTGCGAAAAATTGAGAATCTTCTTTCGTTTAGACATTAGCGATTTTTAAAAATTTTTAAAAATTAGCGATTTTAGACATTAGCGATTTTTTTAAAAATTTGAGATTGAAGCTTTAGTGTTTTTTCGCATTCTCCTTTCAAAATTTAATTTTCTATGTTTTTATGATTGATTGTACATATCTAATGAAGAGGCCTGTCTAAGAGACCATTTGAATTTCATTCTGCTTTTTTACATTGAAAAACTTTCGATAACTGGTTGCTTTACATTTAATCTTATCCTGCTAAATAGAGGTTTAGTGTTTTCTAAAAGGTTTTTTTTTATTAAGAGGAGGGAGGAGGTAGTAAGCAAAAGAAAAATTAAAAGTAAATTGTTTTTATTTCGAAATAACGGTTTTAACGTATGCTTTTAAGATTTTCCGAAGATTAGATTCACTCTAAGCGGGTAAATTGTTTTTCAAAGGACGCCGCACGATGATTAATTTTGGATTCCATTTCACATGGAAAACATGTAATATGATGAGAGGTGGGTGCTTAATTTTTATAGCTTGGGCCGTAAATTTTTAGTTCTTCTCCAATTTCCATTAATTACCCTATTTGTTTCTAATGAAGATTAACGAGGCAGAGCTTGTTGCTCCTCCGTGGTGGCTTTTAATGACGCCAAGATTTTTGAGAAAGTCCAGCACTTTCTGTTTTTCTTAATATTTTCTCCTAAACAATGGCTTCAGCTGCGAGGTTTTTCTGAACTAAAGAGTTGAATATATGCAGGATAAGAAAGTATTATCTTTCTAATTTATCTTCTTAGTATCAGTCAATTAAACTGCAGTGGAACAATTAACAGAGACATCAGTTCGATCGATTGAGCAGCGCTTCGGTCCTTTTTCGGTGCCAGGAATGTAAAATGAATTAATCTTTACTAAGGATCAGACTTTTGGCAAGCTTTCTCCATCGTTAATGGACTTGGAAGCGTTTGCGAAGACGTATGAATGAATGAAGGCTAAATGAATGAACGGACGAATGAATGAAAGGTAAAAGGAGGAGGCGTAGAGGATGAAGGGTACTACGCTATGCCATTTCTTAACGGGTAAAAGCAACAGTTCAATGGCTTAGAAATCGAAGACGTTGGCTTTTGAGGTGATAGACAGACCAGGAAAGCAGATACACTGTAGAGAAGGACAGAGTTGGAGTGAGTGAACTGAGAGAAAGATTCAATCTCGACGGAAGTTGGCGTTTGGTCGTCGGGACGATAAAACTGCTTCCGATCTGGTCAACGCCAACCCGATGAACGAAGATGAACTCTTCTTTTTTTTTTTCCTTTAATTTTTTTTTTTTTACCTTTTGCTATTAAGCATTCGATGAAGTGGAATTTTCGAAATACTTTGACTCAAAAATTTCAGAAATGCGTTTTATAAACAAAATTAGCTGGACTTTGTTGGAATGCAAAACAGAAATTGAGAGAACGGGATATGCTATCATAAATAATGAAATATTTTACTCAAGAGATAAATTTTTCAAGAATTTAAAACACATACTCAACGGATGTTTGAGCAATTTATTAAAATAATTTATCGTTCAAAAGTTAAATTTAAAATGTAAAATCAGCCCTGTAAACATCATACTAAAAAGCTGGCGAAAACGTCATTTAATCTCCATAAATATCGCCGTTTTCTCGTGGCATAACGCAGTTCATTATGTGAAGTGCTGGTGCAGAAAGTTCAGAAAAGACGTGATGACGCAATTTTTTAGATCCTAAATTTTGAGTTTTAGAAGTTTTCGATAAGGAACTTTTTGCTTTTTTGGGACGTAGAATCATGCTGTTAATTTTCCACCATCTCTTTAGAAATACGCTGTATTTATTTCTTTCTGAATGTAGGTTTCAGTCACGTTGTGACATCTTTCAGCAGACTAACTTAACAATGAAAACAATAGACAGAAAAATATAAATTGAGAACTTAAGTGAAATGACTAATCAATTAAAAGTAAACTAAGAAACAACGACGAAAAAAGATGCTGTAGCAAAAATCACGTCGTTTAGGCCATCGGTTGTCATCAGGGGAAATTGTAAAAATTAAATAGTGTTGAATCACCAAAGGACCAGAATCTTAATACAATAGAGTATTCATTAGTAAAGCTGGATTAGTCATTTCATTTTAAATTCTCAATTTAAATTTTTCTCAGTCTATTGTTTTCATTGTTAAGTTATTCTGCTGAAGGAGGTATCAATGTGATCGAAATGCACATTCATAAATAAATAAATGTATGTGGACTAGAGGTTTTTTCATCTTTAATTTGAAAACTACTCACAATATTACATCAATTAATAAATAATTCAAGCCTATAATTTCGCAAGTTGCATTAAACATGAGATCTTTTCCCTCGATCAAACCAAGAGGAGTTTATGAAAATTTTATGATAATTAGAAAATCGCATTTCTTAAAATAAATTTTTAATATTATATATATTATTGAGAGAAGGGGATATAAAAAATTAAAACAAATAGACACTCTAATGAGCATTAATACAAGCATCCCTTTATTAACGCGATTTAGTTTAATATGAGATTTGATTAACGCGATCCCATTGTTAGACTTTTAAAGCGGACATAAATACTGACCATTTTGGCGAAAGCGGTGACTCCAGTATCCGGAAATATTTTCAGGAAAGTGTCTGATTTCTTCGCTCCTGGCACGTGTTTTCTTCCTCTTTGTACTTTGTCATTTTAAGAAAGGCCTAAAAATTAGTGAAAATCCTATGAACATTTGAGGATATAATTGATATCGGACTTTGGGAGTGATGCAGAAAATGTTTGTGAATTATTGAAATGCCTTGAGTGAGGATCAACGAACAGCTTCGCGCTTAAAAACTACAAACGGATTATGGGAAGGGAATGTTACAAACGATAAAATATCGTTAAAAATTTTTACGGTGATTTAGTGCAATTTAGAATCAATCAAATAACATAATGAATATGGATCCTTATTTCAATCAAAACAAGGCGGCTTTGCACAGTGAGGAAAGAAAATTTCGGCAAAGATTTTGCGAGAAACAAGCAAAGGGAAAATTAATTCAGCTGACCCTTGATAATCTTTTTCTAATTGTTTGTAAAAATTGTCATAAATACTGTATACAAATTCAGTAAAGGAACATTTCTCAATTTTATTTTCCTTTACAAAAGTATTGGATATGTTTCAAGCTAGTCAACCCTCCTATAGTGCGACTCATTCGTACCGACTCATTAATATGGAAACCGCGTTACAAGAAACTCGGAATTAATACTTACAAATTAGATTAATTCGTACCGGCACATAACAACCTCAGTAAAGTAAAGAAAAATCAAATTAATTCTATATGGAAACCGCGTTATGAGAGCACTATTAATTTTCACTATTTAGATTAAATTGTACCGCATTATATTGAAGTCGCGTTATTTAGGCAGTTATTGTCGAGTTGCTTGTGCTATATGTTGTAATATTGCATGGTTTCTGAATTTACAGGAGAATTCCTTAATAATTGAAACTGAAAAATTGTGATGTAAGTGCATGGGAAGAAGAACGGAAAAAACTATTGACCATAAAAGTGTAATAGAAATATTCATGAATAGAAAGCCTGCTTGCAATTACTCTACAGTAATTAAGCTATACACAGTAATATAGAAACCATGTTATAGAACTGTCGTTATAGAGCTTCGTTATAGAACTGTCGCAATTATGGAAACCGCGTTGTGAGAATATCGCGTTATAGGAGGGCTGACTGTATAGTTACGTAAACTGTACTGAAATATATTGAGATCAGTCAATAACGAGCACTGCCATAATTTTTTACGTTATCACCATCTAAACCATGTATGCCTTTGAGCACCACATGATCGATAAGCACGCTTCCTCCCGTTTGAATATTCAACCAAAAAAGCCTCGTTAAAAGAGATAGGAGACAAAATTGGTTCACATTCAAAGTAGCTGACCTTGTTAGGAGAACGGGTTAGACAAGACTATATTTGAATGAAAAGGAAAACTATGTATGTAGATTTACTCAAAAAACTTTTCGTCATTCTCTATTCTATCATTTATGTATGTTATTGAACTTGTATCAAATTGTTTGCAGCTTATATAAACGTTTAATTGCACTTGGAAAGATTGTATGTGCTACATTGGCCTTTTAATGGCAATATGACCTTATACATTAAACTTAAATTTAATTTTATAAGGTGTAATTAAATCAAAGTAAGTCAGTAAATAAGTAAAGATCAGTTTTAAAAAAAAAGTTATCGCAACAGAATGCATTCAGTTTTTGTCTGTTTTTCCAACAAAAATGAATAATTTATGCCTACAGTGCACCATTTGTCACTGTCATGGTTCAAATTTTTGATTTACGATTATTTCACTTCGGCCAAGGGAAACTTCAATTATTATCTGAAAAGTCTATTGCTATCTGGTTTCAATCTTAAAATTAAATTTGCATAATAGGTAAAATTTTTTTAAATCAGATCATTAACATAATGGCAGAAAAATATATACGCAATATAATTTTGACTTCTTATAATTCAACAATAAGAACGCGTTATAGCTTTCAGAAACAATTAATCATTGACTGCATTTGAAACTCGGACTGCAGCAAAAATTACGAGGACTTATCACATATATTACAAAACAATTTTCTATTCTATATTTTTTGTGATATTTGGCAGAAAGTGTTATATAATTATTAAAGCGAATTATCTAAGTGAATAGCTGGTTTCGTTGTCTGAAATGTAGACTACTCTGCTGAAGATGTGTTAAGACTCAGTGTTTGGAAAATCATAGAAGAAGCAGATTTAATCTTCCTGCGTAAGAAAGCAAAAGTTCATTTAAAATTACCACATTATGTAATTGTTTTTAATTTCATTTAAAAATTAGGCATTGAAATTAATTAGTTCCTAGGCGTTTATTCTGCTTGTTGCTTTTCTGCATGTTATCGGTGTTTGACCGCCCACGCTCCGTCTCCTGTCCTTTAGCGGCGGCAACTATCTGACTTCCGCCGCTCTCCCTTTTGACTTGCTTCCTTGGCGAGTTTTTGAGTGTAGTCGTGCCGAATGAGTTTTTTCCCTTCTTTTTCTCTACCCCAGTTGTAGCCTGAGTTTCGATCTCTTGTTTATGCAGACTTTTATGTTTCCCCCTTCTTGTCGGTGCATTTTGATCTATCTTAATATGCGCTCGAGGGTTGGGGAGAATCAAAAAGGAAGTGTGACGGTGGATGAAGCGAACCCGTCGACCACAGTTGGTTCTCAGAAAATAATTTTTCTGATGCTGCTATAATAAATTGTGGGTTCTTATTCAGTTCCTCCCTATCTATTTAGTACTAGTAATTTTTCTTCACTTATTTTAGAACTCAGGCCACTGGACGCATTCATGCGTCATATTCTCTATAGCAGCGTTTTCAACCGGTGGTACTCATACAACTGGTGGTTCTTGTACGGGAAGTCTTCGAAGGTCTCAAAGGGTTGTTGGCAATATTTTGTCAGTTTTTTGTTATAGTGGTCACGGGCTGTGAAAAGGTTGAAAACCGCTGCTCTTGGTTTAGAGATTTTTAATTTTTTTTACTTCCAATTTTTTTGGAATATGCTTCTATGTCAGTTCCCTTCCCTTCCTTTCCCTTTTATCCATATGGCTTTATTGAATACCAACATTTGAGGATGCGGAATTATGCAGGGTGCCTCAAAACTCCACGTAAAACTTTGAGTGGAAATAAAGGCATCACGCTGAATTCATATTCATATAGGAAAGCATCACCGGAAACTGATAGGTGGCTCTGTAGACCAGGGCTCCATCGGCCTCGGTGGCTCAGTGGTTGCATGATCGCTTCTGATGCCCGAGGACGCGGGTTCGACCCCGGCCGAGGACGACGAGGATTTTTTTCAGGAGGAAAATCCTGAGATCACGCACTTCCTTTGGAAGGGAAATAAAGCCGTTATTCCCGTGTAGTCGTTTGCCGGCTGCACGTTACAGAACCCTTGCGAGGCAAAATTTGCGGCCCCTATAACGCCGTCCTGAAATGACCATAGCAGTTGAAAAGGGCGTTAATACCAAATCAAAACCAAAAACCAAAAAACCAGGGCTCCAGATCTACATCTTGGGCTTCCTCATTAAGGCTTGTGACGTCGTACAGAGAACATTGTTATACAACAGCTGAGTTGGCAGATATGCATCTCGTGTAAGGAACTGCTCACGATAATGGAAGAACTGTTGTACGAATGTATCGGGAAGGGTACCCAATCAAATGTGTACCAGATCACCAAATATTCGGCAATCCATACGGGGTCCGTGTCAGACACGCATTACCGCTTATGGTCAGAACTTTGAACACCTTGTGCAACCGTATATTATGTCTACCAAATGTTCTTTAAAGTTAAATAATAGGATACGGCAGGAGTGAATGATTTTATCTTCATATTTCCCCGAAAAAAATAACCAATAGTTTGGATTTATTTGCGCGCAAGAAATACGATTTCGAAAGAAAAAAAATTGGAGAACCTTTTTCTTTTTCTTTTTTTACCTTTTAATATTCAGTTTTTTCACGGCCCACTCTCGAATGGATCCTTCTGGAACGAAATGAATGTAACTAATCTGGAATGAGTGCCTTTCAGGAGTATCAGTGGATCCCAGACCATTGCCAAGCAAACATACCCCCAGATCATAACTCTCCCACAATTAGCTTGTGTTCTTCCGTTGAAACGTAGCTACAAACAAATAAAGTGTGATGAAGCGATGTCACCAAGTTTGCAGGAATGCTATGCTAACGTATAATAAAATAACAGTGATTCATCTCTAGCTTTTTTCATAGCTTTTACATCTGTGACTCAAAAGATGGAACATTCTGAAACTTCACGTTTCAAAATTTCCAGTCTATTTGAATGTATGTCACTTTCAACCCCATAAAAGCGATAAGCGATAGATACTACGACTATTTCATTTCTATTCCTCTTTTACCTTTTCAGGGTCGAGGATTTTATATTTGGACATCTTTGAAATTGGACATATTTGAAATTTAACCTAGCAGGGGAACAGTCTACTGAGTTTAAAAAGAAAGATACTGTGTTTTCATTCTTTATCGATTACAACATCGTAGTTACAAATGATTGATGTAATCGTTCTTTATTTATTTACCTTGTTCTATTATCTAGTAGCAATACAAACAAAAGCCTTTATCATTCTATATTAATATTTCGTTTTACAATTCCCCAACTAACAGCCAGTCGGATAAGGGTCAATATTTCCTTGAATTTTTAATAAAACGTTTTATACCGCTGTGTCAGCTGGACTCAATAAACATTAAATGATTAAGAAATCATTTTTAACATTATACTAAAGAGAAGCAAAAATTTGATCGTGCTCAGAATTGTTCTCAGTTTAATTATCTCAGTTGATCATATTTCGTTCAAATTCTGCAATAGTTTTAAAAAACACTTTCTTATAGTCCATCCAGCCTTAGTTTGCGCGAAATTTGATGGCCGTTTCAATTGTTGGACATTGTTACAACAGAAATTAAACAATACATAATAATTAGCATGTCCATCACATTTCGCGCAAACTAAGCCTGGGTGGACTATAGTCATTTTCAGTGCAGAACTAACAAATGCAGCTATAACTTTTTTTTTATTTTTCTCGTAATGGAGAAAGTATTGTAATCATCAAATTATAGGGAATAAGTAGAGGTAGAAATACGATTAACAATGACTTTTTATGACGATGTAAAAATGTATGACGTTTCCGTGCGCAGGCCTTTTCTCTATATAGATGTTGTTGCCCTGAAGTGGAAAAGTCACCTGACCATAGTAGCCCGAGTAACAATTATTTCCATCTGAATTTTATCAATCATTATTTTTTCGTTTGTTGAGAACAATGAAGGTTGGATTGCTGGTCGGACCCCGATGGTCAGTGACTTTAGTATGCAATGACCTTCTAGAAAATACCAGGCCTTAACATGAAAAAGATAAATTGTTGTTACGTCGTTCTGATGGTATTTGAGGCCAACGAGAGCCTGAGCACTGCGCCATCAAACTTAGACAGAGAATGCAACTCTTTTTCGTTTGTTGTAAACAGTGAAAGTTGCATTGTCTGTCTAAGTTTGATGACGCAATGTAACGCAGTGCTCAGGCCTTAACTTTAGACAGTGTTGGCTCGAGGCCAACGAGAGAGACAGGCCCTGAAACCCAAAAGTCATCTGACCATTTTAGTCCGAGCAACAATGTAACCTTCATTGTTTCCAGCAAACGAAAAAATACTGATTATTACAATCCAAGATGGAAACAATGAATGGTAAATTGTTGCTTGGATTAAGATGGCCAAGTGACTTTGAGTTTCAGGGTCTGTCTCTCTCATAGGCCGCGGTTGGTGCCAACACCACCTAAAAGTAAGGCCTAAGCGCGGAAACATCATACATTGTTAAAACGTCACAAGTAGTCATCTTTAATCGCATTTCTACCAATAATAAGCCCTAAATTATGACTATATCTTGTCTCAGCTTCAGTTGAGAGTGACGTCACGAGTGAAGCGGTTACAGTTCGCCCGCATGAAGAAATAGTTCGAATAATTTTCTGTATAAAAAGTTCAAAATTCTTTCTGGAATCATAATTCATATTTTTCTTCTCGGTTATAATAAAAAAATTGGCGGATAGAAAAGCCATTTGACGAAATTAAAATAAAATTAAGTCAGTCTGTAGTCGAGATTATTTGATTGTAAAATGGCGGCGTCTCTTGTTCCTACGTGAAAGAAATGTCAGAAATGAAAGATGATCGAGTTGCCACGAAGAGGATTAAAATACTTTAAACATTAATTTAAAAAAATGATATCTGATAGACACCATTTGACTATTCTACTTTCGAGAAGCCACGCGATTATAGGATGGTGTAACGTAGCATACATAGTCTTAGAATAACTCATTCTTTTAACGGCGGAAGGATACGATGTTAAGCACTATGTCTGGTAAGGGACGTCATTCCATGACGTCACTCTCAACTGAAGCTGAGACAGGGTATAGGTATGAAGTAACAATGTATGAAATTTCTGTGCGCAGGCCTTCTCTTTAGGTGGTGTTGGTGGTGCTCGAGGCCACCGACAGACATGCCTGGGCACTCAAATCACCTGACCATCGGAGTCCGAGCAACAATCCAATCTTCATTGGCTCCATCTTGGATTTTAACTATCAGTATTTTTTCGTTTGTTGGAAACAATGAAGGCTGGATCGTTGCTCAGACACCCATAGTTAGGTGACTTTTAAATGCCCAGGAATGTCTCTCGTTGGCCTCGGATGGCGCTATTACAAAGTAATTGCAACGTCACTATCATAGCTATAGCTACTATATTATACCGAGCTGATTCGACCCCCATTACGGAGCCCACTTGTAATAGTATTGCATGCTACTAGAGCGAGAATTTTTATCGTGCTGATTAAAATCTTCGCGAAAATGGCTAAAATTGGAAGAAATGGAAAGAGCAGTCTAGATTAGTATATGCAAGTGCGATGGTAGGCTATTACTGTATTACCTAATTAAGCTAGAGACATGTGACAGAACAGCGTTGTGTAATCTCCTTGCGATTCGCAAGGAGATTACACATGTTTCTAGCTTAAAGCTCTATATATACAGAGCTTTATTCTAGCTTCATTTATATCGCCCTCTCTTGACGAGAAGAGGCAACATTGTGCTCTTTCGACGTATAAATATTAAAATTTCTTCGAAATATTGGTATATGATAGCCTTCCGTCGCACTTGCATATACTAATCTGGCACTGTTCTTTCCATTTCTTCCAATTTTAGCCATTTTCGCGAAGATTTTAATCACCACGATAAAAATTCTCGCTCTAGTAGCATGCAATACTGTTACAAGTGGGCTCCGTAATGGCGGTCGAGTCAGCTAGGATAAATATAAGGCGCATTCTCCATCACGCACGAAATGAACTAGCGTGAGAGTGTGTCACGTGATCACGTGAGACTGTGTCACGTGATCTTGCAGTGCGATTCCTGGAGTTTAGGCAGTCCCAAGAAGAACAGAGCGTTAACGTGATAATCTCACGTTTTTTCAAATGGCGAACCGTGATAGAAAAGTTTCGATAAACGTCAGTGCTTAGTACTTTTGTCTAGGTGGTATTGTTAGTACCAACACATAGAAAGAAAGCCGAACATCTGAAACTTCATACATTGTTACATGAACAAATTTCGACCATTGTTAACCGTATTTCAACTAATAATAAGCTTTAAATTTGGTCGACTTATGATGATGTAAGAATGTATGACGTTTCAGTTATTTGGCTTTCTTTCTAGGAGGTGTTGTTAGTACCATGCAAGCAATTGTAAATAAGCATATTGTAAATGTCAACGAAAGTTGCAGTGACGATGATTTGCTTGAAATTGTTATGGAGGAAATCGACTAACCTCCATCTACAATTTCTCTGCAGTTTCTCCATCTACAGTCACTGTTTCAATTTTGATAATTGTGTTTCGGTTTCCTCATTGCTCCTCCGCTGTCTTGAATAGGGGAAAATATCTTCGCATTGAATGATGGGTACGGCAGCCATTTTTTGAGGGCAAGAGGAAGGCAATCCTATACTGCTACTCATCGAAGTGCGCCGTTTTTGCCCGACTTGTTATTGTATAACGATGGTAACGAGTTGTTGCGTGTTTGGATGTATTGTATAACAATGGGATATGTTCAGAGCCATGGCAGCCATGGGTCTCGATGCCCTCAAAAGATGGCGGATATTCAATGTTTATGTTTTGATATTTCTCCCTATACACTGAGCAACCCCAGCCTCTGGCTCACCAAACGCACGACAACTAAACGCACTAGAAATGAAGAACAACGTCCACGAAACGCACCGAGCGATGCGGAACAGCCCTTGTGCGCACAGCGCACATATTATGCAAATCGTGCGCGATGGAGAATGCGCCTATTGTAGCTCTAATCTTAGTGTTTCAACAATACATTATTGACGTCATGTTCAGGCCTGATAGTTTCTAGAAGGCCATGGTCTGTCTCTCGTTGACCTTCATTTCCAACATTGATTGATCTTCATTGTTTCCAACAAGATTAAATTACGACATCTGTGTTCCTAAACATATTCGATATCAACTAACATATTACGTAATGCGTTCGTTAAAATTTTCTTATAATTTTGCTGATAGACGGGTAAGTGTCATGGACTCGACTCTTCGAATATATTTATGAATACAGCTGAGATATTAACTCATTATACGCGTATTTAGTAATCTTCCAGATGTTGCTACATTTTAAATCTTCGGAGACTTAACGAGGAATTTAAAAAAAAAATCTACTAAAAGGATCATCATGAATAAACAGGTAAATCATTGTTCCTGGGACTTCATGAACGTTATTTACAACTTCATTTAATTTTCATTTGACTGAGGATGGTCTAAGATCTAAACGCGTCTCTTTAATAAATTCATATTGTAAAGTAGAACCTTTCTCCTTACTCATTTAACTTTGTCCCCAGTCAATGAAGCCTAAATTTTTTTTCAATGTCGTCATCTTCCAATAGCAAATAGCCCTCATATCGCTGGTTAAATCTTGGTGAAATCTTGGTGAAATCTTTATAGGTTTCCCCGTATTTTTTATAACTGTCATATGGGCTTGAGCCGCGGAAAGCCGTTGATTCATCAATAAATTCAAACCTTCAGTGAATGTGCCCAGCTGGTCTTGTAAGAAACGTCATGCTTCACTATGATAAAATATCGCCCGCATATGGCGGGAATAACCGTCCAAGAAGTCAGTCGCGCAACCAGACTTAGCTGGAGGGAGACAGGAATGTGCGTGCGCATCACTCGATAACTTCGTAAGGGGTTATTTTTTAGCGTACTTTTTTTAAAAAGAATCTTGGTAGTTTTAGAAGTGAACATAATGCAAAGTATTACGAAGATATGCTAACTATAGAATTATCGTGAGAATTTTTAATGTTCTCAGATCAGCTTCTCCGCCGATCAGTTGAGTTGACTTCACATTATATCGGATTTCATCACTCTAAGAAATAAATTTTATTCTCCAGATTTCACCGCTTCTTGAACTTATATTTAAAATGATATTTTCAGTAGGTTGTCATTGGCTGACAGCGTAATTGCCAGATAGAGACCTGTTGTGAATAGCATCTCATTCACCTTCATTTTAATTTATTCAGAAAGGTCCCCTCTCGAAGCGTGACACTCTATATTTTTGTAATTTTATATCTCTTTATTAAGTTGAAAATAAACTTCAAATAGATACAACTTAAGCAGATAATGTCAACCAGAAGCAATTGTACGTAATAAATATGGCTAATGAGTGCAATATTTGAATGCTTTAACGATTATGTGAATACAATAGTCAATTGCTTATACGTTGATACATTGCCGAGGTGATTTTATTTTATTTTTTTTCATTCATCGAGGTTAAAAGGTTAATGAACTGCCTGTTTATGGCTCCAGGAAGGGTGGGAATGATTTTGAAAATACGTCTTGCTCGTTCTGAATAGACACCACCCACAAATTCGCGTGATTACACTTCCGCTTCCTCTGTCTGCGATTCTGAACTTCGCCCTTGTCGTTCTTTTTCTTTCCTTTTGGTGACGACTCATGGAACCGCTTCCTACTCCACCAACCAAATTGACATGAAACAACGCCTATCCAGTGTTTATTTTAAAGCGTGGAATATAATTGCTTTACGTAATATTTCGTTCATCATTCTTTTATAGTTTATGATGTCAAGTTTGATTTGAATTAGTGATTAAAAGAAAATTTTATTGTCTCTGTCATTCATTCCGTAAAGATTTTATTACGAAAAACTACAAAGAGTATGTGAGTTTGATATCAATAAATTAGCCCAATATTTGATCGCAATTAACTAATTCCGTTTCCCTATCTTCGTCTGCTTCTCCGTTCAATAAAATTAACGAATTCAAATGTCTAAAAAGTCATACTAGTACTTTAACTGGGCATGTCTATTATTTTTTTTTTCGCTGGACAGAATAGCCATATTTACATAAGATCTTGAGAGATCTGCGTGCATCTATCTGTCGGAAATAGAGTAACTGGAGAATCGTCTAAAGTCTAACTTGGTACGTAGATAATATGGGTCTATAAGTATTTGCAGTCCATAAATTTCTAGCATGACATCGGAATTATATGCGATAAAAAGACGCTATCAAATATCAATTAACCTGCAGCTGAATGTTATGAAAACGTGGAGCTTTAAACAGCTGTTGTTAACAAAGAAATATAATGAGATTCATTTTTTTATTTAAATTAGAAATGACCAATAGGAGATGAGATTAGGTTAACAATGTCATACCATTCCAGATAAAACAATACACAGATAGGTTACAATTCAGCTTTTCAAAACCGTTAGCGTAGCCAACACCTCCCAGAGAGAAGGCCTGCGGACAAAAGGTGTTTACATTGTTACATCATCATCGAGCGGCTATTGTTAACGTATTTCTACCAATAATAAGCCCTAAATTTGGCCGCTTGATGATGTAACAATGTATACACTTTTTGTCCGCAGGCCTTCTCTCTAGGAGGTGTTGGCATAGCACACATTATGACAGAGTGCCGAAGGATAAGTGCCTAGAGGAAAGCAAACTCATAATGAACGAACCCTCTGGTGAGCAAAGGCAACATTTAGAAAGAAAGCCACTGGACGCCACATTGGTAGATTAAACTTTTTTGTGACATTTTTATTTGAGATTATTCCAAAATAATTAATTTGATGGGAAAATTTAAATTAAAACTTTTACTAATATAATTAAATATTATCTTTATGGTTTGGTAGAGTATAAAGTAAATAATATTTACGAAACTTAAACTGCTTATTCAAACCTTACACTCATTAAAGATTTGATTTAAGGTATTTAAAAGCTTATTTTTAATTAACATTTTACTTTGACCAATTGTTAAGTTTACTTTGGTACCTTTACAATGCTCTGTTTCTGGCATTGAAATTCAGAATTGATCCAAGAATCAAACAAACGTTGCACACACGATGAGATTTCTTGCCATCCGCCATCATAGTAGGGGCAACTTCCGGTGGCATCAAGTTTTTCGCTGGAAGCGCCCTCCAGTTATTAATGGCTATGGTGAGAGAATGATGACGTATTTTCTCACTGGGCTAACCGTCTTTTTCTCGGTGAGGACGGTTAAACTAACCGGTTAGGCATATTAGCACTAACTGGCGTTTCTGACCGCGTTAAAATGACGTCACAGATTTCTCACCGGGATTTCTGACGACCAAACGCTCTCTTCTCATTGGGGAGAGTTAGCATTTGGCTAAGGTCAAAAACTCTCACCGGTGAGAAAAGTTAGCATTTGGCCGGTCAGAAATCCCGGTGAGAAAAGTTAGCATTTGGCCGGTGAGAAAACTGACGTCATTTTAACGCGGTCAGAAATGCCAGTTAGTGCTGCTATGCCTAACCGGTTAGTCTAATCGTCCTCACCGAGAAAAAGACGGTTAGCCCAGTGAGAAATTACGTCATCATTCTCTCACCGGTGAGGATTTTTGACCACAGCCTATATGTCAGTGCTCACACCTCAGAGACGCAAAACTTCCGTTTCGTTTCTCCTTTTGGGGGCTATGTTGTCGATCATTGAAAATAAAATACATACAGGTAATCTAGATCTAATCTGCTGTTCACTTGCACCCTAAAATTTATTCCTACCGTCATAGTTTAAAATGGTAATTTTATAACACGAAATGCTAACCATAGTTTGAAGGCATTTTCAAATCGAAGCAGACCGGAAGTACCGCCATTAACGCTCGTAAATTTGAGCGAAACGATTCACTATCCGAAGAATAAAGTGGCTATCCGAACTTTATCAGGATATCTTTAGATTATTCTAGTGTTTATCTGAGGATTTATCCTATCTGAGGATGGTAGAACACCGTTTTGACTTACCTGAGCTTTATTCCAGTACTTATTTTATCTGAGGATTTATCCGAGGTTTGTAGAACCGGCCGTTAATGAATTAAATGGATTCCGGAAATAGCGATATTTGGTAGCAGTTTTATTACTGTTCTACGCGTTTCTAATAAAACTGGTACCAAAAATCGCTATTTCTGGAATCCATTTAATTCATCAAGTTTACACGGTGATTTAGACCGTAATGCAAAATTTAAGAAGATTACGTGAAAATAAATCATAAGATCAAATTATAACAAAAAGTTCTACAAAGAAAGCTGCTCTTGAATATATTAATCCAAAAACTATATTAGTTGGTCGTTAGGAACTATCTTCTGCCGGAGTTTACATATCGAAATTTTAAGGCATTTTATATCTTTTGATTCCTCCTTCGATAATAAAATTAAACATAAATAATATAATCAGTGCTGGATTTAGATGAAAAGAGACCCCTAGGCTATTCCACTTATGAGGCCCTTCACCTCCCATTTTTAATGCTAACAATTTGAGGCCCTAGGCCGAAGCCTAGTTAGCCTAATGGAAAATCCGGCCCTGAATATAATAGTCTTTTCAAAAATAATAAGGCCGCTTATGCACATAATTGATGGGTTTGTGTTCTTAAGTTCATGTTCAGGATTTCAGTAAAATCATTAAAACCATTTTTATGCGGCGTATTACTTTATGCGTTCAGTTGGTGTTCTTTTTATATTAAATTTGGAAAGCAGTTTATCTTTGGACCATCAAACAGAGTGAAAGATGACTAGATGGATAAAACTGGATTGTCTGCAAAAGTATAAAACTTTTATAATTTTTGATAAGCCAAAGTCTTTGTTTACAGGAGATTAATCGAAATTTCTGAAATTTCCGCTGACAAATAGTGCAACCGAACCGTATGACATTTTCCTCTCAGTTCCTCGTTAAGCATCTGATGAGGGCGTTAATTACTCTTTTGGAAAACGACTCGCGCGTACCCTTCTCAATTTGATTGTCTATTTTGGATGGGGAAACAAATTCGCTCCTTTATTGTAATAGGGAAAAGCGCGTTATTACAGTGGACAGAGCCAGCTGGCAATTGATCTCGACCGGTGTATGGTAGGATTTGGAGAGGGAGGGAGAGAATCAACATTAATTGCCGATGATCTGCGTCGCTCCACGTGGCCGCCTCCCTGTTCCAGCTTGGCGAAGGTTTTTATACACTTTTGAGAGGGATGAGGAAAAGGTTTCCCTTCGATGCAGTTACTATAGTGGGAGATAGGGGAATCGATTTTCTTTCTTTCTCGTCTTCTTGGTTTTGCCTTTGTCCCTTCTTGTCTTGAGTGACATCTGCATTCGGAGTCAACTTCTTCTGATAACGTGATCTGTTTTTGTCCCCTTCGTCCTTATATGGAGGTGTGAAGCTAAAAAATGGGGATCGGATGATGGGAAGCCGCGTGTACATGTTTAAGATGAGATAGAAATAACGATTAGATCTAAAATGAAGCAGCATTTCGATGAATAGGAAACAAATCTATTACAATCTTATCCTCATCTTAATGTGATATTATAATTTCATGATAAAAATGGATATAATTTTTTTCCGTATATTTGAGCCGCTTTGTCAAGTACAGTTGGAGTTTTAGATTTTTAAAAAATTTTTAAGTTATGCTATATGTTAAAATTTTTTTGTCTCCTTTTGAAAACCACCTCTTAGGACTAAATTTACCGACGTCTTTAGCATTCTGACCTCGTTAATAAAGACAGTTTCGTGACTGTGGGCTCAGAAGAGCAATACTTAATCCAAAGTTTTATGCCTTAATACCATCAGGGCGGCAATTCATTCAAGCCTAGAGACTTTAGAAATTAAGAATATATCTTAGGTAAACGCTGTGCTTGCATTATCATTGTAATAGCCCTTTTTACCTACATTTTTTAAGTTTAGACGATAAAATAAAGAAAAAATTTCTTTCCAGCTTGAAGATATTGACTAAAATGTAGTGGGGGGGGGGTTATCAATCACATGATCTACAATATTTTGTATTTTAGCACCTAACAAGTTGGCACTAGCATCGACGAAGTATTTTAACAAATGTATTAATTTGAAGGTTAATTTAATAAGAGATGACTGTAGCCGAGTATTATTATCTTATTTTATGAACATTTTATTTCTTTATTGCGATACTGCCTTTCCTTCCGTTTTTGGTAGCATTTTCAGGATGAAGATGTTGTAAATTCTATTTGCTCATTCACAAGCTCCTCCCTAGATCTTCCTTAATTATTTTTTAATGTCTATACATTTCGGAATATCTTTTATGTCCTTGCTAACTGACGTGTTTTTTTAATAATAATAAGATCTATACATGAAAGTTAAAGCAGTTTCACAATACAATAATACATATTTCCTTTTCAATTTCACTCCTCTCCAATTTAAATTCATATAACGATTTGGTTTGCAGCGGTTTGGTTCATTAATGGTGTTGCTTTTTCTCAGCATCATCTGACTTGTGATTTTTATTATTACATCCGTTTTTCTAATTGAGGTTAAAAAGAAAAAACGAGCGAACGCATTCACATATGTAATTGTGAATTAGGAATGGAGCCAAACAACCACGATGTTGTACGTTCGAGTTTATAAAATGCAGCAATGTTATTTGCAATTCGCCAGTACTTTCCAGCGTTATGTTGATTATACTTTTTGTATTGATGAACATAAAACTCTTAAGTTGACTCCTGTTTTGACATTTCACCAGTAGGCCACTGCTGATTGGCTTAAATGTAAATGCCCCGAGGAGGGAGTTACTTCTTTTTAGACGGGAGTGCATGTGTATAATAATTTTTTGCTCTATCTTTATGTAGTCTATTTTTGAGCAATTATCTTTCCTCCTCCTTCGTCACGCCCTGTGCGAGATGGTTTTCTTCAGGCCTCGGTAGGAAAACATCTGGGAATGAGAGAGTATTCACCCGTTAGCAATAAAGTTCCTTAATTGGGATCGACTGTTCCACTTCAATTCCTGACTTATCATTGACGATGATGGTGATGATGATGATGATGATGATGAGCAAGCCCCAGAAGCGTCACTCTCTCTCTTGGTCTGTCTGCCTTTGTTGTGTTACGGAGAGAAGATTAGAACAAAGAACCAAACCTTGGAACCAATACGATTAAGGAGGCGTAGCGCGATCACCATGGCAACGTTTCCGCGCCATATGGCGCGTGCAAGGGGGTCATAGGATCAGAGCCACCATTTTTCGGATTTTTTTTTTTTATCCCCTCCACATCTGTTCGAAATCGAACATTTCGATTCCATGGATACAATGTAACCTGACACTCAATTTAGAAAAGACGAAAATCTTCACACTGTTTTATGTATAATTTTAAAATTTGAAATGGAAACTCACGGCTAAATTTTAGATCGACTTTGAAATATCACTAAAGATAATTACCATTGAACAACCTATCTTTTACAGCTTTTATATATCAGGCTAAAATAATTAAGAAATTAGATATTTTAGATCGACTTTGTAATTTATGGTTTAAGGTGGAATATGGAAGTATATTGACATTACCCAATATACTTATCGATTTTTCTTCATATAAAGGAAAAATACTCAATACGGTAAACATGTAAGTTATTGGCCGTAATTCAGATAAGGGATTGAACAAATCTCCCTCCTCGTATATGAAGAAGATATCAAAGTAGCTTGATTATATGAAGACTTTACAATGTTGTAACATGAAGGTAACTGTAAACAGAACTTTTCTGATACCTTTTAATTAATTAACGTTTGATAACTCATAAAATGACTCATTAATTTTTAGGTCTCGTCGATTTTAACATTGTTATATCAGTAATTTCGTCACTTGATTTATTTATTGCATCTGATAAATTTTTGATTACGTTAAAAATGAGTAATATTTCAAAATAAATTGACTATAAAGCTTTCCATTAAATAGATTAAGGCAACCTGGCATATAATGATCATATTTGTTAGAATTTGAACTATATTTAAGTATCATCAATAAATTATGCATTCTTCATTTTAAAAGAAAAAAAATAGGATATTGTAAATATTCAGATTGGGAAATAATTTTTCTATTACGAAGGACAGAAGCTTCAAAATGTATTTAAAATGGTTACCATTCTCTTGCAGACAGGACTGAAAACATGTTTCGAAAGGTCCGAACAAACATATTCTGAGGTATGGCCTGAAAGATATTTGGTTTCCGTGCATCAAAATGCCAGTTAAAATAAAAGCTTGCAAACATTCCAAGAATGCGACAAAGCGATAAACAGAAAATAACATGGAATTCATTCTTGACAAATCGATTGTTATATGACATGCCATTATCTATGTATTCTTTACGGTCACTGTTTTAGCAGTGCAATCGACTTGAAGGGGTTCACGAAAAAGTCTGAAAAGTTAATGCAGCCGAGCCAACACCACCTAAACGAAAAGGCCTGTTTACGAAATTGTTATTTATTGTTACATCATCATAAGAAGGCCAAATTTAGGGCTTATTATTGGTAGAAATACGATTAACAATGGACTACTCTAGGTGATGTAACAATAAATAACAATGTCGTGAACAGGTCTTCTCGTTTAGGTTGTGTTGGCCCCCGAGCTAAGACCTTGATGATCATATTTCTGAAAATAGAATTTGAAAAACTTATTCCGTTTTCAAGTTGTCGTGCAAATGGCGCCGGCCGGATCGGATAAACATACAGATCAAGTGTGCACTCTTATAAATGCTTTTAGCTAAAGTTCCTAATAACCAATGGGGCACAATGCATTTCAGATAATTTATTAGATGTTAATGAGGCAAAGGGCAAAAATTACTTCAAACTGAAAGCATGAGTTGTTTTTATTTGAGTTATATACAGAATAATAAGAAAGACTCTATAGCTATAATACCGTAAAAAATATATTTTCTTTGCAGATACTTGTGAAAGAACGCTAATAATACAAAGATTGGTGTTGTTGGTGATAAAGAGGACAAGAGTCTAAGATGCTTCACGTTCGCAGAACTGTTACTGTTGAAATAATTTTTGAAACTATGGTTGGTGTCTGATGGAATTGTGATATTGTTGAGTTCCCAAAAGCTTAGAACACCATCCCATTTTGCCATAATTTTTCGCCATTACTTGAATCACGCTTGAATAAATGGGTTGATCGTGGTTCGCCAAGATTGGGCCCTCCACTCACCAGACCTGACCCCCTTATATTTTTATATCCGGGGGTTTATCAAATCTAAAGTTTACCAGTTGAAAATTTACAGCAATTTACAATCGAACCGTAGATGCTGAAATTAGACCAACTATATTGGAGATAGTTTTTAAAATCGTGAAGGATCTCTGAGGACTGTGGGTAGACACGCAATGCGGTCAAGTTGAAATTTAATGAATATGTGCACTATTGTTTGATCTGTTACTTTATTCTAATGCACTCTATTTTATTACATTATAAATAAATTGTAATCACATATTAATGTGTATTATTAAGAAAAGGTAAAATAAAGTGCACGTAAGAAAATGAAGGTAAGAATGAAGTTCACTATCCATATCAAATAAGTCTTTTTTTTTTTTCCTTTCCTTTTTTTTTAACACGTCCGCCAATTCTCTAAAAAAAAATGGGCTGATAGCCTGCCATGGTTTTTTGCCCATGCGTAAAATAATGTTTTTGTACCGCCAACTGGTCCATAAAACCCGCACGAGCGCACTCGGGTATGTGTAATTCCATTACACTCAAGGGTCATAAGAATAAATTATCATATTTGAAAAATGGATATTAATAATAAAGTATAAAATAATAATAATAATAATAATAATAATAATAATAATAATAATAATATAAATGAATATTGATTATGCGGAAAATTTGAATAATAATATAAATTAATCAATATTTGAACAAGTTATTCCCTCCCAAAATTTTTTATACATATTCGTTTTATACATAGAAAATGTATTATAAAGTGAAAACTTAAGCTTAATTAAAAATGATTGAACATAACGGAAAGAGATTTCGTTTTGAGAAGAATTTTATAAAAATATATGTATTAAAATTAACATGAAAATTAATTAGAAATAATTTATTAATGTCGTAGGAGTGTAGTTTGAAATCCTTTTGATCGATTTCACTTCTAAATTGATGAACTACTTCTAATTCTGTTTCTATTAAATGAAAGTTTTATCTGTTAATTTGGAAGTATTTTTAAGATTAAATTCGTTAATTTTAAACATATTTCGAAATGAATGTAGCCCATTTAATGTGCTCTTTTAAGATCCTATGGAATTTTGACAAAATTTTTCATACCTTCACATAACCCACGTTTTCTTATAATTGCAGGATTTTATCTGATGTTCCCTGAAACCACCCCCGTAAATACAAAGCCACCTGTAATTTATTTAAAATATGGTCGAAGACTGGACTCCAGAATTATTTTATTTTTAGTGTAGAGTTGTTCTAGCGAAGAAAGAGAGTCTATTGTTGGTGTTGCGGCTTCTTCTTTTGCCCGGTGTAGTAAAGGGGCGCGGCAGCCGTGACTCCCAATTTACAGGTCCCCACCGTTTCCATTGCTTGCCCTTTCCACTCCTTTGGAACAAACAAAGAACTGATTTGACCAAACGAAAAAAAAATAGAAAACGGAAATGACCTTACCTTACCCTCTCTAGGAAAAGTTCCAATCCACTTTGTTTATAATTTGTGGTATTATTAAAATAAAAAAAAAACAACTTCTATTTTTTATAAAAAATTCATATCCAGTTCTTTCTCTTCAAGACACTTTTCTTATTAATATATGCTACGAATTGTATTTGTTGAGTATTATTCTAGAGGATTGTAGTAAGACAAAAATTATCTACTTGTTTATTGTAATTATAAATTTTTGTGTCAACAAATTAATTGAATATTTTTGACTTTAAATATCCTGAGCTAAATGAGCATTTGAGACTAATAAGTAAATTAAATTACCATAATATTAACAAACAGCTTTATTGGTAAATGCTCCTACGAAGATCAACAAACATCTAAATTTAGAATTGGAGGATTTTGAAGGTTTTAAAACTGCAAAAGTAAAGCTTTTTTTATTAAAGATGTCTTATACGTAAAAAGATGGGACAAGCGTTTCCCGATTTATCGATTAATTGCTCTTCTGAAAACGTATTTCAGTGCTTTTTAAAACTGCGAAGCAGTAAGGTCTAATCTTTCATAGATCGTTTATACACTGGGAATAAATGAAATATGAACACCCAGAAGCGATGATTGCTGAAATTTTATGTCAATTTCTTTAAGCTTCTATATTTCTTCTAGTAAAGTGTATAATCCCCCTCGCCCCTTAGTGCCATGTAAGCCTGAACTCGGGCATGCATACGATCATACAGATGAGGAGTATCATTTTCAGGAAATGTCATTCTATGCTCGTTAATGCTCATTCCACATGTACGCGTAACTGGGCGCAGGTCGTAGATGGAACTGATTTGAGTGGACGTGACTATTAAGTGCGCTTTTCGAATGAGCCGATCTTGACATTCATCTGCAATTCTGCGGGTGAATAATTTTTTCTCTTTCCATCATCTCCAGACATTTCCGTCCAACTCTGCGTCGTTTGGCGGAAGGATCATCCTAACTCTCGAAGGCATACTTTGCGATCCCGCTGAAACTTCGTTAGCTGGACAAATTATGAACGGTCACGATTTCCTGGTATATTCCACAATTTTTAGCAGTTCTGGACAGCTTAAACAAACGCTGGTATTCGGTTTCATAATGACAAGCTTCTGGTACCCTTGCATTGCATGTGGGTTACGCCACAATCTTGAAAATTTTGATATGTTAATGATCCCATTTAACTTCTGTATTCCTACGGATATTTTTACCGTAGAAGAGAAATAACGATTGCCTAGATTTCATTAATGCTTTGACTTTTTTGTACCTGAAAATGCTTTGACTTATTTGTACCTGAAAATGCTTTGACTTATTTGTACCTGAAAATGCTTTGACTTATTTGTACCTGAAAATGCTTGTTACCGTATTTGTTGCTTTGGCGTAATTTTATTAAGATTGCTTTATTTAATAATTGTCATGGGACCCAGAAACGGACGATCTCCACTCCTATATTTGGAAATAGGGGCGTTCAAAATAAAATAAAAAAAACAACACCGAACATATTAAACAGCGTGCCTACCGGCAAAGAGAGCGCATTGCTAGAGACTCTCTCTCTCTCTCTCTCTCTCTCTCTCTCTCTCTCTCTCTCTCTC
>JAHWFO010010123.1:2774834-2803848 GCA_023313115.1 Rhysida immarginata
CTCTCTCTCTCTCTCTCTCTCTCTCTCTCTCTCTCTCTCTCTCTCTCTCTCTCTCTCTCTCTCAGGGTCTCTACGCATTGCCAGAATCAGTGGAAATTCTATGTCCGCTGACTCTGCCCGTTGCTAAAGTCACTCGTAAGAGGAGCATAGAGTGACTTTACCCGTTGCTGCTTCTGAGCGCACTTAGCGGCAGTTTTTGACAACATACTGCCATCTGTCCGGTTTCGCACTAGTCGAGCTGCGAGTGGTTCGGCCCGAATGGTAGGAAAACCGGAATTGGATGTTGAACCATGACAATGTGCTGGTTCATGCGTTAGCCGTATTCCGTAGTTAACTTGTAGAATATCGATTATCCGTTGTGTCTCATACATATAGGCTCCGGATTTAAACCCAGCAGGCATATACGTCGTTTCAAACCCTTTTTTCGTTGATAGAGAAAATTGCAGGAATCATTTCAACAATGGAAGAAATTTTGAGAACGATTATTGCCAGTAGAGAGGGTTATATTGTAAAATGAGCAATGAAATCTATAGCTGAAGTTGGGGCTTTTTTTATTTCTTTTATATACTCCTCGTACGTCATAGATGGTTAATATCTATTCATCTGCTCTCCTCTTGAACGTTTTATCTCAGGCCATAAGCCAAAAAAGTCTGGACTCTTAGTTTAAAATGTTCGAGGACTTTGTATAACGGTTTATATCTTAAAGTTACATAATAAACGATTTGCTTACACAATACCAATAATCTCCCTCCGTATTTAATAGCCAGTATTTTATATTGAAGCCTATGGAGCGTTTTCGATCGATGTTTTGACCACGTATGAACGATTCATAGCCTCCTCCCCAAAAGCAATCTGTATCATTTTCAAGGCTTTAATTTTTTCAAGTCTGTAACAAAATTTTAAAATCTGTTCTTTAAAATTGCTCCTCATTGAAAATCGCAGCGGCTACAAAGCTTGTTTTCACAAAAAATGGTACCTGACTATAATTGTCCGATGTTATTGCAAAGTAAAATTAAGAATGTCAAACAATTGAAATTGGAAATTTATTTAGACACGCCAAACTTATGTTGGACAGAGAATAGTTGATAGGTCTACCCTGACGAAACTTGAAGGATTCCTAGCTTCACCCCTCTAAATCTTAGCTTCTACAGGTATGTCATTCCTAATGCGTTTATGCATGATGTCTCCGAATTTTTTTGACGAATACTAGGAATAATGTCATCCGTTACTTTTTACGGCAAAAGGAAGTGCAGAGGGGTTTGATCGTTATGCCTTATGACCTCTTTTCATAGCACTAGCTTCCACTTTTTTGGAAGGTTCAGATCATACGAATATCTTATTCTTAAAAATGAAACATGTGGACGTGAAAATATCATGTGGCCCTAGAACCGAGTATGAAAACTCATTCACCCAAAGACTGAGAGAAATTTAGGATCATTATCGATGTCACATTATCGATGTCGTGTTTGTCAGAGGTCTCATGAGAGGAGAAGCAGATAAATATTAAATTATTTGTACATATCAGTGTAGTTTTCTATATAAGTATCTCAAACATTTCTAATGGAGCTTCCAGTTGCCTTAATCTACAACTGCGTTTTTGAAGATCAATGACCGTATCTCATTGATAAAGAAGTGAAAGATTGACTAAGGGATGACTATTGAAACACTACAAAGGAAAACAAATTATATATATCCACATGAAGAAGAACGTATTCAGTTCTTTTACTATACAGGGTGAATCTGAACGGTCTGTACAAACTTGGAGGGGAGGTAGTATGGGTGAAACTAAGCAAAAAAGTTCTGCTTAACTTGGAAACTATTCCTTGGAATTCGATCAAATTTTAACGGTACGCACAGTTTTGTGTACCCTGTTGTTTTACCAAAATTCATCATTCTAGATGTTACAGGACTTGAGTTATTGATTTTTTTTATCTTGGTGGCGGCATTTCTGTTCATATTTCAGTTAGCGTTCAAATTCGGACCCACTTCATAAGAACTTTTTTGCTTAGAATCACCCATACTACCTCCCCTCCAAGTATGTACAGACCGTTCAGATACACCCTGTATTGTTACTCATCAAAACTATTAAAGTGCGATCTATGCATCAGAGGAATATGAAATATGAGTAATCCACTTGCATTCTGTTCAACCGAATGATAATAGAATGCTTCGAATATAAGCATTTTGTTAGTGCTGGAGTTTTCTAAGTCAATTGTGAGTATTTTCATATGCAAATACAAGATAGGGAATTTGCTAAAAAAAACTTTGGTAATCTATCAAAACTGGCCAAATGAGCAAGAGATTCTGCTAAGAACTTCTCGTGTAAATCGCACTGTATTGTTTCTTCGAGGCTCCTTTGAGAGTATTTTGAATAATGTCAACAATAATATATTCTGTTGCGAAAGGTATGGGTTACAATAATCATGTAGCCGTTCATCGGTTCTTGATCATTTCAACAATACTGGACGCCGATTGACAGCAAAGGAATGCCAATCCTAGACTGTAGAGCAATGAAAGAGTCTTATGAAGTGGTGAATCTACGTTTGTACTCTACTAAGGGTAAAATGTGGCGTATAGCTAGATAACATTTCCTTCCAGATTGTATCATTGATGCAAAGACTGTTGGTAAAGACTTTTTATCACTAATCGTTATCGAAAAATCATGATTGTTGTGGACACTCTAGGCAACTAAACGCTTCCAAATAAACCAATGTTGTGACAGTATTTCGGGAAGATGAATACCTCTGTTAACATGACAACGCTCTGTATCATAATGCTGAAGTCTTAATAAGGTGGTTTGAGAAATGGGTGGTGGAAAATTTGATTTGTCCAGCCTATAGACTTAATTTCAATCTTAACGAGCAACTTCAAAAGGCTGGATCATCGTGTACGTACACGTGAAGAACGCCTAAGGAACGAGGCTAAACTGGTGGCTGCGTTAAAAGTCAAATAGAAAAGTATTCCAGGGTGTCATGTACGTGTTAACCTTTGAGGAAGTGTTGGAGATTCTAAGTACGTGCAATAAATTTCACATAAATATGAGGTCGATTTTGCCAGGTTTTTAATTTAAGGTACTTTTTTCTTCTACAGATTGGAGTTGTGTTGTGATTTGTAGACAGAGATGTGAGACATTGGCAGGAGCATATTCGCATATTTTATTGGAAGTCTTCGGCTGAGCTCATTTCTCTATTACTGCTAGAACGGTTCGCAGCAAGCGATTTCCCAGTTGGTGATAAGTCGTAGTGGGACGACATCCTGGCTTGCTCGTTTTTCTGATCTCCGTCCATTATGAAGCATTTAAAGGCTATTGTGCATTCAAGTGTATTGAAAACATTGAAATTTTTGCTCGCGTGTTGAAGAAGAAGAATATCAGGCGATACGGGAGATACTTGGTGCGATATTTAAAAGTCTGTATTAGAGCTCATGATAACCATTTTGAGCATTATCTGTGTGCATGGATGAAGGACAGAGTAAAAAATCTTTTTTCTGTCTATTGTTTATAGACAGAATATTAATGACAGGGACCGTATGTAGATTCTGCTCGAGATAATACACATTTGCTCTATTATCGATGCAACATCACGTACAAGGGTATCACCCAAGGGTGTGGAGCTTGGGGGGACTTTATTCCCTCCCCAAAAATGGAATTTTACTCTTCAATAGCTTTAGTTTTTCTCCTGAAAACCTAGCTCCCGCCCTCGAATTAAGGCTAAGCTGGGAATAACAATACGGTTCAACCCTTTCCCGAGGTTATCAGTCTTTCTCCCAAGAGAAATACCTTTCGCACTATGTGGAAAAAAAGTGGCAACCCAACAGAGTTGTTGGAACCACTTTTAATGGTTTCTGAATACGCACGCAGATTTGCAACTACCATAGGGAAACCATTAAGGAGGCTTATAAGATATTTACTTCACACCGGTTCTGTAAGTGATGAGTGGGCGAAGAACGTCAGGAGATGTCTGCAGATTGCAACAGCACAAACTAATGGCTGACCAATGGCTAATTATAGCTTTAACAAATTGCTTAAATCCCATAGGTCACTCGTAGACAGGCATGTTAAGAAAGAGTTCTTTTTCTCGAGAAAATCACGAACGAAAGGAAGAGACACGTGGGTAGAAACAACAGAAATCCGTTACTTTGCCGCAGGTGATCACCTGCTGTTTTCGTTACTTCTAAAATACCCTTAAAATAAGCGTATATATATAAAGTATTCGAAAATGCCGTAAACAATTAAGTTCTACTTTCAAAAGCTGTAATTGATTACACATTTACTTCGCCTCCAATGAGGTACATCCAATAAGAGCAATGAATTAAAAAAAATCATATTATATATGTTAGAGATGACTCATTTGCAGTTTAGCTCATTTTAATGTGAGCCCTGCGTATAATGATGCTTTTAATCATAATATCCATATCCTCTTACTTATATATATATATATATACAATAATAGTAGAATTTTTTTACATTCGGATAGACTACTTAAGTTAGACTTTATATGGTAAAAAAAAGAAACATAATTTTGAATATATTTTCATTTGGTGATTGGTATCATGGGCGATTAGTTCAATCGATTCTGATAAGCTGTTTTTCTGTTTAGAGCCTCTTCAGTAGGAAGTTAGGCTTTCTCTAATGATAAGGGCTTATCGAAGCTTTTTATTTATAATTATTTAAAAAAAATCGCCTTTGGTGTGTTTTCCCTTAGGAAAAAGTTTTAAAATTATATAAAAAATACAGATTCTAAAGCGTAAAATTATTGTAAAAACTATCGACCTCTTTTAAGGAATAAAAACCGTATACAAAGAGGAAGATATAACATTCAATTCCTTTGGAATTAATTCCTCTAAATTCAATAATCTATAAAATGTAAAATTCTATTTATTTTTTATTAATTTATTTATTACCACTTATTTTACTCTGTTTTCAAAATTTATTTGAGATGGCAATACCAAGGTCTTAAGACCCGTTGGCGTGGATACATCATCTCGTTCCGTTTGATTTCTTTCATCAGAATTAATAATACAAGTCATCTGAAAGCACATTAACACTGTATCTTTTGTAGCTACACTGAGTTAGCGTTTAACGACACAAGCGATAATTTTAATGTAAGACGATCGAATGTGCTGAACGTAATGATTTTTTTTCTGCTTCTTTTCATCGCTCCTCTTTCGTAATTACCTTTGATTGAAGGTGTTTTTTTTGAGATTTTTCTCCCCTGCTTTCTGCCTTCTGTGATTTTTGAAGAAGGTTGGGGAAGGAACCAAAGGAAATCGGTCCTTCCGACTGATACAGTTTTAACATCTGTTCGATAGGCTTGCAATCTGCCGCCGCTCTCCATTTCATTTTTTTAAACATATTCGAAAAACTTGCTAAACTCAACCTGGCCGCTGATTATTGAAAAAAATAAGTTGGAAAACGAGAAGAAGGGAGGGAAGAAGAGACGACTATAAAAGTATCGAGTACCAGATGTGAGTCATTGGTGCTCCATGACTAACACCTCACTGCAAATATGGTGATGAGTTTCGGTTTTCGTTTAAAAAGTCCCTGTAGATAAAAAGCTTCGGAGAAATTCTCGAAGCAGCATTTTTAATTGTTTTAAACTTTCATCTCCTTATATTTATTTTCAACCCTTCTGATTAAGAAAGAGTAATTCGGTTAAAAACTCTCCTAGTACTGACTACATGGACTCTCAGGGATCAGATAACATTTTAACGAGGTCTAAAGACCTCGATGTGCATGACTCATTGGGAAAACAAAATAGATCGCTATAAAAGTTATCAATTAAATTATCGATAATTTAATCAAAGCCGTTCATTTCTAAAAATTTTCCTAACCTAAAGGTGTAAGTATTTTATGAAAGGAAATTTTTACCAATTCTTAAAGAATACAATAAATCCCAGATTTATATGCATAATGTTGTTTTTATTAAGCTTAATTTTAATTCGATATGCAAATGAATTTCTGAATATCCCGACGATTTATTCTGAATATTTAAAAAAATTGATTTTTTTTTTTTTTTTGCCTTGCATATGCTTCATCTAGAACTTTGTATTTCTTTGAATAGGGCTTTCATGTAAATTGTCAATTTTTCTGTGTAGTGCAAGTATTGACAAAGTTTAGGCAGCATGACATTTCAATGTATTTCGACAATTATTGCTACATCATGTTCAGAACCAGACTGCTCAAATTAGAGATTTTTTTTTAAATACATAAAAATATTAAAAGTAGCATTTTAATTTTATTTTGCATTTAATTGCTGAGTCTTGGTTAATTTTTGTTATTCATTAATTTAGGTCCGATCAAGTAAATTTTTTTCAAGAATTTAGACTTGTAACCGATTAGATGTTTCTATGGATAGAACGGAATTTCTAAATTTTATAATTACACAATTTTTTTATAATTGTATTTAAAGGAAGGAAGCATGTTTAATATTATCTTTTTTAAATTAAATTTTATTAAATTGCATGTTTTCATTTAATATATTAATGCGGGTTTTAATATTCATTTTGCGGACCTAATATGAAGTTTTTGATTTTTTATGAGCCTCTGGAACATAAGCCTCTCTTAAAATAATCATATTTAAAAGACTTTCTCATACTATATGATCCTAAAACTTACGTGACTCATTACGAGATCAACTTAAGATTAATAAGATCAGATATTCATAAATTCCAGATTTATAATATATTACGGGCAAAAAAATCGATGTTTGGATGATAAGAGTTAGGGAAAATTCTATCCTTCAATAATTTCATCCTCTATTTCCAGTAACATTTCTTGAGGGGAATATTCTATGTATATGTAAATCAACCAATTGATGAATATTCTATGTATCTTACATATTGCTACTGGAGAACAGCTTATAATGCTTGTAAACCATGCTTTTAATAATATTATGTGAAATGACACTATTATGCTTTGAGATGTCTTGAAGTAGTGCGAGTTACGGAGAACTTTGATAGTAGAAGAGAATCAAATAAATGAATCTATTATCTTTTATGAATTAATTATCTAATTTGCGCTCATCTTCAGTTACATCAGCTATTTTGCGATAAGGGGTTTTCATATACAATTAAAATTTTTAAAAAATATCTGTAATTAAAAAATTCGTCAGTTTCCTGCCTTAAGCTAATGCCTTACTTAAAGGTACATCACAGGAGAGTAATTAACGTTCCACAATAGACACGTTCAAATTCTATGCTGTTCCGTATGGCGGGATTAATATCCATACGAGATTTGACGATGGTGCCCGAAAGGGAAAGTTTGGGTTTTGTCAAGGGAACGGACCATATGCTCTAAAGGAATACTTATCGGATCATGGATGTCGAGAGAATGATGGAAGCTTTGAGATAGGAGCGAAGCAATTAATTAAATCGTTTTTTACCCCGCCTCCATCTCCTGCACACAATGGAATTAATTAAAAAGCATCGACAATGAACATTTTGGCCAGCGGCGTCATCAGACCGAGTTTATTTAATGCTTGGTTCCATATACAAACTGTAGTGTATCTGATGATCAGTTGGGGGTCATGATTATCATCATCCCCCTTCTGCCTCCATCTCTCTCTCTCTCTCTCTCTCATTCTCTTTTTTATTATTATTTCTTTTAAACAAAGTTCTTTGTAACGCGTGACGTTCGATGATTGGTCGGTGGAGGGGAGATTGTGAGCGAGCGTCTCTTCTGTTCAACCCCGTCTTGAATTCGCCTACAGCGTTATAGGGGTAACGAAAAGCACGTGCTTCTTATAACAATGCAGCTGCCTGTGCACCCTCATGCGGGTTCTGGACAATTTGCATGAGTAATAATACAGAGTCATTTTCATTTTAACCATTTTGAACTCCATTGCTTTGTTGAGAAGAACGAACAGGGGAATGAAGGAGAACGGAAATATCTTTGGCTTGTACTTACAATTTACTTTTCCCAATTTTTATTCCCCGCCCTTGATAATGATGCCTCTTTTTTTTTTTAAATTTAAAAAAAAGAAAAACTTTGCGAATATAAAACCTGTTTTTTTTAAAAAATTTCTATGTAATAGGAACGTTTTCATTTTGATGTGCTTTTTATATATTTTTTTTTACTATAATGGTTCTTTGTCAACTATTTGACTAAAATCATATACGAGTTCCAGACGCGAAAAGAATGAATGTTAATTGCTTTTTTAAATCCTTTCATAACTTGTAATAATCTTAAAAAGAAGAAATTATACACAACGTTACTGACCCTCTTAAGGTTAGACCTCCTAATTTTTTTTTTATTATAATTGGTTGAAAGATTTCTAAAATGTTCACTGTCTAATAAATGTTATATTCATTTAATTTAAGAGAATATTTCAGAATTGTCCGTAAATTTTTATTACTTTCAAATTTTATAAAACTGATTTAATTTAATTAACATAAAAAATAAAAGTTGAGATTTTGTAAAATTACTTCCAAATACCTTGGTAGTTATAAACTTAAATTTGGCATAAATTTCAACATAGTCATCTTAAAAAGAAAGTATTATGAATTAGATAAATATTTCGCGCCCTTTGAGAAAAAAATGTTTTATTTTTTTATTAATGTATTATTTTTTTTATTAATGTAAATTAATGCGATACATGCTACCAAAATGTTCCAAATAAGATGGCGATGTGTAATTTGGTAAATTCTTTAATACTTTCTGATCCGTGAAGAACATACACCTAGCGTCTGGAATCTCCCCATCCCTTTGTAGAGTAATGTTATTGTATTTGGCATATGACTTTAGGAATTTGGTTCATCTTCTTGTTGACTGGTACCCTTGCTCGCTCCCTTCAATTACATAGGGTTCAATGGCGATAATGACGGCGGTTTCGGTCGCGCTCGGGACCCCAAGCGGATCATCGCCACCCATTGTCACCAGCTGAACTCCTTCGCCTGCAATCCTTCAATTGACAACGAATATGAAGGCAGAAGAGGGGGGGGGTTTCTAGAAATTTTTGGCGTCGACTACAAAGGTCATTTTGCGCCTTTTACACAAGTTATAACAGTACGCAGCCCGGGACAAACACAAACATCCATGCCCACGGCGGGATTCGAACCCGCAGCCAGGCGGACTCGAGAACTAGAAAGCCTACGCCCTAGCCCTCTCGGCCACCTGGCCGGCTGAAGGCAGAAGAAAAAAAATTGGCAATGAAACTTTATTATAACTGTTTTTTTGTGCGGTAGCCTTATTCGGCTATGGCTGGTTGCTTTTTTAATTTTTTACCTACTTACCTACAAACATTTGTAATTTTTATGTCATTTTCTTAACATGGTAGCTCCCATTTTAATTTCCTTCTAATTCTGTTTTCTTATAGTGATTCGATATTAATCTAGTAGCGGAAAATTTAGTAGTATTCAATATGCTTATGCATAATATAAATTTCCCTTTTCTCATGAATTTTTTTTAAATTTAAGATTTGTTTTTTTAAATTTCCGTAGTCTTTGCGAGATTAGTTGCCCTGAAACCATGCTGCATAGAAAGACAATGGCGGTTGTGTGCTGGGACATTTTCCTCAGGTTATTCACTATGCAATGGTGATTACGTAGAACAATCGCACCTTTTAGGTTGGTTGTCAAAACTTTTATCTTAATCATCGAGTTTCCATCATTATGCAGGAATGTCTTAGGAAAACACGCCGACAAAGTGGGAGTATAATTACGGATAAAAGAGATATAAAAGAGCTATACGAATCTGAGAAAATCATACATGTTGATTTTATATTTTTATCTCCATATTTAAGAAAGTGCTTCTTTTTTAGAATCAACATTTTCTTTTATTATATCATATGCTTTTATTTTAATTTTCGAGTTTATTCCTTCCATTGTACGTAAACATTGGTTTGTAATAACAGTCGACGAGGACACGATCCATTCTTTTTAAAAATAATCTTATCAAAATGAAAAGAGACCTTGCAGTACAACATTGTAGTTTAAAACCAACTAGTTTGGGCATTTAATCCCGCCTTCATCAGGGTTCAAGAGAAATGGGCTAGATGTAAGGGCTGGTTTTAAACTACAGTGTTGTACTGCAAGGTCTCTTTTCATTGTTATTAAACACAGTACAGAGAACAACATCCTCACAGATTTAATAATCTTATCGCATATATTCATATTGAAATGTTTATTGAAAATTTTAATTTAATTTTTGCTAAATTCTTTTTTATGTTACCCTATAAAAATTATTAAAACTAAATATTTTAAAGGTAATTTAGTGTTTGATTCTCATGGTTTTGCTTATCTTCATTTTCACTTGCGAAAAAAAATTGGTTTGTGTTTAGATCTTTTTTTGATATCCATTTGTAGATTCTGTGATTTATTTTATATTCTTATTTCATGCATTCTTAGGGGATAAGCGTATGCCAAAAAAGCGTTAAGAACGTGGCGTAAATCATTTCACGGACATGGTAAGATGGCTAATGAATACTGAATGTGATGGTGACTTATGAAGGTGGTTGGGGTTAGGCAATTTTGTTATTCTTTATTTCCTTCTAATTAGGGGAAGGAATTTCCCTCTTCCAGCCATTTGTCCATTCAGAAGTGGGGAGATGGTACTCTTCCGGTTCCCTCATTGGCCGTCGTCCTCAATGGCGCCTCCATTGTCTGGCAACCGCAAGTTCAAAGGTTACCTCCGTATCGAACGTTCTTTTTTATCCCTGGCAGAGATTTTATGGGGGCGTTTTATTCTCTAACCATTCCCCATTGTAAATAATCCTCATCTTTTTGATGGGTGCCATTATACTGTCGCATGAAATGGCTCTTTTCTTTTGCTCTCGAAGGCCAAACAGAAGTCGAAACGTCAACCTCTATTGAATGGATTGAGGGAAGAAATACGAAGCGAAATTTCTTATAATAGAAGGGCACACCACTTTAGAAGAACGGTTCTTCCGAGGACCCAGTCAATTGTCGCAGTCGGTTTTTTGTGTCTGTAGTTGCTTGTAAATTTAACGCTAAATAATTTTGAGTGTTTTATAATATTCTGCTTAAATATATCTGTTTGTGTCTGGTAATTTTTTATTGCCCGCATACTGGGTTATTGATAGGAACTTTCGTTTCTGCTTATGTAGCTTCGGCGAAGAAAATGAATCATTACTGAAATATTACTGTCGTATCATAAGGAGGAAAAATAAGTGTAAACACGTGAATAAATCTTTTATGATATCGGATACGTCTATCAGAAACATTCCTAATGATAAAACTAGCTACTCCCTGTGTACACAACTACTTTGAATATTTCAACCTTTTTCTGTATAAATGGGTTAAAATGAAAAAGCGCATTTGAATTGATATGATAGCAACATTTTAATCTATCTATGCTTAAGAGTCTTCGTATGTGCGTTTAAAAACAGAAAACAGATAAGCTAGACATTCTAAGAAAATGGTCGCTTATATCTCGTGAATGTTTATAGAATTTTTGTAAATATGTTTGCTAAATATCTGCATTTTCCTTGAATCAATTCTTTGCTTCATCAGACTATTTATATCTTTCAACTCAAACGCGAATAATATTTTTCGAGATTTTTCGCTTAATATATTATCTACAAAGATATGCAAATTACCATTTCATTATGTTACTATATATTAATTATAAAAACTAAAAATGTTTTGTAAAATAATTGTACGAGAGGAAAGCGAGAATGGGACCTTCATCGCGGATCTTTTTTCGATCTATTTGTAAAAGTGCAATTTAATAATAGACTATTAAAAATGAGCTTTTTAAATCTCTTCACAGATTAAATCCATCACTATTTTTTTACGTCAGCAATCATCCCCGGTCGATGTAGAGTACAAGCTCTCTCTCGATAAATTTCAATTAGATTTGATAATGATTAGACGGTACAAATAAAATTATAACAATCTAGTTCAGTTTATGGGTAATCTATTGTCTGTCGTGCACAATAGATAATTGGTAAAAAATCTGTTAGCTTCTTTCTGAATGCAATTTTCACCTGCGGCACGAGCGGTGACTTGCAGGATCTGACATTCCGGGCGTTCTCTCTTTCGCTGCATCACTTCGGTTAGGATTATCCCTCCCTTTCGGTAGGCCTAGCTTAACCCTAGGCTAGGCCCACCTGCCTCCTAATAGTCGCTGATGGAGCAACAGATGGCCGGAGCGTCGCTCATTATCACCGGCGGTAGCGTCAGTGGACACTGATAAGGCGCGTGCCGACGCGTTGTTCGAGGTAAGTGTCTTCTGCTCCACAGGTTGTACTACACGCACATTAAAAAAAGATGTGACAACTCATGCAACTACTCACCCCCTTCCATTGGCTCGTGCCGTTTCCAATTGCTGCCTCTTTTTCAATTCATAGGTGTTGTTTGTAACTTTTTTTTTTTTTGTTTCCCTCTATAGAATGCAAAGAAATGAATAGCAGTATTCATTCGATGCTTGGTCTGTTACACTGAACCAAGGAAGAGTAGCTGAGGTGAAAACTAGCTTACTTCTTTTAGCGTTTAAAAAAAATGATGTTCTTATAGTTAATGATTTTATTTAAGCGGATTGTATATAAATTTATAAATTTATACGACGGTAATTCCTAATTTAGAAATGCGGAAAGTTAGGGAAGTTTCTAAAATTTATGAAAGTCTGAGTAATTTTGGTAATTCTTGAAAATATCGGATAAAATATAAATTTTCGTAAAATTTAAAAACTGCTTCAAACATTAAAAATTTATTAATACTGTTATATCTATGCGTTTTGGAATCCAATTCTACGCGTTCTATGAAAGATAGTTGAGCGATGTTTTAAGACTTTTATTTTTAGCAGGAAAACGGCATAAAAACAAAGCCCCAATGAGTAAACTATTTCAACTTGTAATCCATTTTATTTATGCAGTTTTCTTAACGTTATTTAAATTTCAGAAGATGATTAAAGAGGATAGTCAAAATGAGTTGGAATCCTTTCATGGAGAAATTTCCATTATCTTGTGATTGTTGTTTCCTATCCAACTTTCTTTGAAGCTTAATAATCGAAATGAAATGATTAGCGCGATTTGGTTTCTTACTCAACAAATCGAGGCCTTCTTCTGAAGGGAGCCAGAAGTTTGTAGCTTTTGGTACTCATAATTCTGAGTTTTTTACTGGCATCAAACTTCACGTCATGCACAATTTATAATGAGTACATATTGATGTATTTATTTTAACCTAAAATCTGGTCATTCCTACACATACTTTATGAAATTACAGATATCGTAATAATCAACATATATTCTATGGAGAATGAAAAGTTATATTATCTCACTGTTGATTTTCCTTCGCAGACATTGGTATTAGTACTGCCATTTTAGTTTTCTAATTTTTATCCCGTTAATCGCGTAATATCCACTATTAGAAAGATGAGTTAAACTTAAAGATATCCAGTTGGGTATATTTTATTATGATAACTTTAAAAATCTACGGACTCTCATGCTAAAATAGTCATCGTCTGTAACTAACCAATTGTCTTTTGTTTTACAAATTCCTGGACACGTAAACGTCAAAGAATTCTTGATGGCAAGAATCATCTAAGTATGTCATCTTCCCATTCATCAGTCTGGTCTTACTTCGATGCTGAAAATAGCAACACTGCAGATGAGTCGTTCAAAGTGACATTGCTCATAGTCGTCGATTTTTTCAAATCAATATTATAATTAGTATTTTATACGCTAAATATTTATAATATAGTGGAAATTACTCTTTTTCTTAATTTCATAAGGACTTTAGAATAGTTATCGAGACTTTATTTTCGGAAGTATTATTCAGCTTACAGAATAGTAATAATTTCACCTTGCAACTTTTCTTGAAAGATTTTACAGCATTCGTTTAATAAACCTAACACTTGGATGTATTTGCGATTTGAATGTTTAGAAATAAATACATAACAGCGATGCCACTGTGTCTTAAGTTTTGCATTTTCTTCGGACATTCCCTTGGATTTGTCCCTGCAAAATTAAAGAACTTATGGATATATATTAAATAAAAAATTGTAAATAACAAAGAGTTTTGTTTTTAAAGCTGCATGTTATAGCAAGTGCTTTAAAGAGATTAACAAATAGATTAACAACAATTTCTCCTTAAAAGAATAAGGATGGGATGTTTCGAGAGTGAAAATTCTCAGGAGAAAAAACTTGAGTGAAATGAAGGGAGACTAAACACGAATTAGATCGCTAAGAGATAAACTGCAAAGGAGAAATACTTTGAGAAAAAGGAGAGATAATATGGAAAGATACTGTAGAAGAACCAGTGATGGGTTATAAATAGGAGAAGAACACAGGATAGTGGTGATTTTTTTTTACACTTGACAACATATTTAATATTTATTATGTTCATAAGTCGGTTATGTAGATTAATTTCTTTTTATTAAATCTGATATGTCATATATGTTTAAATTTCTCAGTTACATCTTTTTGATGTCTGTAATTGGATGATTCAGTCATCAAAAATAGGAATTATACAGTCGAACCTTAATATCTCGAAAATATTTTTATGTCCCTACATTTTCATTATTAACTCCCCTCGTTACCTTGAAGTATTTGCTCAAAAAACCTCGCGGTGTCGAATTTTGACTTCATGTGCCAGAGAAATGCAAGTCATTTAAAAGAATTGACGAGTTACGATTTTGTTGAAAAATATTTTGTACGAAAACCAAAAAAAAATTTGACATCACTCCTTTACAGTTAGAAGATTCTTGCCTTACGAAAAAAAAAAAAATCACGATTTTTTTTTTTTTTAATTGTCAATCTTGGTTACTTCCGAGATGTTTGGGATGTGAAGTTTATGAGTTTCCCACGCAATTGGCGCCACTTTTACATGAGGTCTCGCTATACACATGCAATCTTATCATGTATTGTCCTCTGTACTCTTACAGTACCTTTATTAACCTATAAATCTTGATTTAAAAGTAATCTTCTATATCTCGAAACCTCTTTATCTCGATTTTTATTTCTGTACCCGTGAAATCCGAGATATCGAGGTAATTGTTAGTTTATTGATACTGTCTGTTAAGAAAAATCAAATTGTTTGAAATTAAAGTATCAATTGCTAACCAGTATGTGAATGAAAAATCTCTTCATAAAAACATCAGAGATATGATGCGTATTTCGAAAGCTATGCTGTTGAGGATCTTGAGAAGCTTGCCAATGAGAATGAAAGCAGAGGACCTTCGAAATGCATATCGGGCGTTTCAGATCTTGGATATATTTTGTGGTAAGAGTTTTTTCCCCTTCGTATATAGGAAGACAAACCACACAACAGTTCCTTTATATTTTTTCATCATTAGCTAAACTATGTGCAGCCATTAATATTGACGCTGTTTAGACCACAGGATATATCCTAAGAGAAGCAAACCAAATATTGAAAATTGGTAATGACCTTCACTTTTCATCTGAATTTTTCTAATCCTTTAAAAATTTATTTTGTGTAAATAATGGCCTTGCCCACCTAATATTGTTGAACTTTATGCGACTTTGGCTATGTAGCTGTCTTTCGATATGTGTATCACATAAGTTTCTTTATTTTTTTTCATTTTCAAAAAATAGAAAATATTTGATTACGATTACCGAGGTATTTTGATAAACAGCAGCCTTTTCATTTGCTATTTGTATTTAACATTTCCCTCTCAGCCATATTCTAACAAAAAATAGAAATTTGCAAGATAATAAAAAGCAGAGGTAATAAAAAATTTTTTTTTCGCTGTCTCTTCTGTGGTAACTCAATTTACTCTTTCCTCGGGACGATTTGAATGCAAATGTCGGTCTCGGTGGGCGATTCTTCAGCGAAGGCAATCGTCACGCTGTCCAAATGCACACCGTCGGGTGAAGGAGAAAACGGGCCGATTAAGAGCTTTACTCGTGAAATACGGGATGTCATTTAAACCATCTGCTCGAAATGTTATTTCTTTTTTACGTGTCATGCTCAGTGTGAACGCTGTTAAGTGAACGGGTAGAGGTTTGCGGAGAGGTTTTTTTTTTCCTTAACCCCCCCCCCCCCTCCCGGCCCTCCCTGCAGTGCCGAGCAATCAACTCAGTCAACGGGAGATCGTGTTCTTTGTGCAGTTTTAGAGTATCGCAAACGCATGTTTTCAGAGGCTTGAGAGTGTTGGCGCTCCCCCGCACAACGAAATACGTGTTGCTGGGGGAAAATCACCTGCGACCGACCGCCATATAGAGAAGTTGGATCGGCACGGAAAAACCCTTAGCGACACCCGCATTTGGGATTTCCGGGTCTGTTTAGTTCATGGGTCAGTGTGGAAGGCAGGCGGGAAGGGTGGGATATGCCATCTCCTCCTCTTGCCGACCGCTATGGAAAATTGAAAGAGCAACAGCTGTTTTTCGGAATGGATTATTAGTCTTCATCAGAGCTCCTCTGAAGAGCAGCTGAACAAAATTCAGTCATTTACTCCCAAATTTCATTTTTAAAATAATAAGAACGAAATATTTTTCCTCCTAATTGTTAGACCGTTATTCGTCGTACCACTGTAAAATTGTTCAAAAGTGTATTAGACGGAAGGGAAGATATTAAGTCGAATGACCTTTTTAAAATTTATTTATCTACATGTGATTGTATATCTATATGTGATTGTATTCCGTCTGTTATCAGTTGATTATTGGAAAATATTATTGGAATGTTGGCAGCCATCAGCAATAGTTTCTGTTTCCATTAGATAATGAAACCTAAAATAAATATCCAATGATTTCTTGATTATCCGGTTACGTGATCGGTTTCATAAATCGGAAATCTGCTAAACCATAAAATGATCCTAATAAAATATGTATAAAATTTCTATAAATATGTGCAAACATATCAAGAACATGTATTAAATTAAGTTGCTATTGAAAAACAAAATTATTACTTTTTCCGGATAAATTTACCGAAGTAAGTGTTCTAGAGGAAAAATTCATGAATCTAAGAATATAAGGAATATAGAAAATATTTGATTTTAATTAATAAATATCTGATAATGTAATCTATTGGTTTACAAAAATTTATATAGAGTCTTACATTGCAGATAGATTATCAGTCGAAGAGTTAGGCAGTGTTTAATATAAAGAGGCATATGGCCCAGTGATCATTTCGGTTCGAAGCCAACTTCAGGTTAGAGATCGAATGGTTGTTCACGCTATACATACGAGTTCATACGAAAAATTTCTCGTAACGAAAAAAACCTAACTCCCTTATATTTTATAAGATTCTGTATTTAATTTGTTCCCATAATAGGCCAGCTTCCATATCTTGTTGGTCATTTAAAAACTTTTAATACATCCCTCCATGTTAATATATACCTCGTTAATATTTGATGTATAATAACAAATCAGGCAGGCAACCGAAATGGCCAGGATAGATAGATTATTTCGTGGACGTTTAGGAATGCATTTGAAGTTAGATTCCGATTTTCTCTTTTCTTATTGATATTGTTTATGTAAACAAACTTATTTCTATCTTGATGCATTATGCTTCCACGAATCTTTGCTTTGATTGCTTCTAGTAATGCATAATTTGTTAATTCTTTTTGTAAAAATAAGCAAGCATATTTCTTTAAGAAAGGTTTAATCGTTCTCTTGGAAACTGATTTATGCATGCAAGCGCATAATCGGATTGAGTAAATGGGAGGACGAGTTATTTATGTGTGCCTTATGGAATTTAGTAATCCGTTGATTTATGTTTTATTAACTAACTTTGCAAGTCTCATTTAAAAACTTCGCTTTTTTTATTTTCTACAGTTTAGTGCATTTGGAGATTTATCTCGGAATTAATCTGAAACCAACGATCACGCAAATTTATAGGAAACGCGATCTGAGGTTGAATCAAGGTTGAAAGCGCGTAAATCTTCACACATTCCATGGAGACAAGTAATGGTCTAAAATTTGTGAAATAAAACGCAAATGGCGACTGGAAGCGATGTATTAATTGACTAACATAGAAATAAAAAAAAGACACGCCGTTTCTTCTTAATGAAAAGTATCTCGTGACATGAAACGGATCTAGACCGTTTCGTTTGCGTTGGGAAGAGACCCCCAGTACCACATCAATTGCTGCTTCGTTGCACCAATTAGGGAGATGGAGGCAAAACAAGGACAAATCTTTTTTGGAGCGGCATTCCATGCATTCGCTTCATTCTTTCGAACGGCATCAGACCAAGATCCACGGCGAAGGATGGGTCGGATGGCTGCAACAAGAGGGCGAGACGGAGAGAGATCGCGAGCGCTCGTGTTAGCACCCTTCGAGGGCGCTATACGCTGCCATCTGCCCGGCGTCACTCCTGGGGCTGTGGATGACGCTTGGCGATTTCTGGAAATGAGAGCGGTTTCATATTGAAGCTGTAAGGGGGAAGGGGGGAAAAATAGAAAAACGAAACGAAAGAATGTCAAAAGCGAACGGCCACCGCCGTCTCTTCATCCAACAACACTTCTTGGAATTCTTTGCAGAATTTTTGTCGGACTGAGTTTTGTGGTTTTTGACCCATCTCTTGGAATGAAGAGACTTTGCTTTTGAAGAGAATGAACATTCCGCACATTTGCTTCACCTTTACGATGTCTCATAACATCGTTTCGGTTAGACTAATTAGCACTTTAAACCGGCTTTTAGCAATGCATTTTAATATGATTTATTGCACTTCAGTACCTTTTTAATAGACTCCGTTGACATAATGAAATAAGATTCATGACATTTATTTTATTTTTGATAAAAACTAAGAAATTATTTATAAAAATTGAAAAAGAAATTAAAATATTTACAAAGCTGTTACTTCTATTTACTAAAGCATGCTAAAAATAAACATGAAAAAATTTTTGAATTTCTTTTCTTCAGTGGAAACGCAACCTTCTACAGTGCGTCCCAAAAGTATAAATAATCTAAGTACCACGTTCAAAAGAGATAACTGACTTTGAGATATCAGAAATTTGGAAATCAAAAGTAAAGAACTAAGTGTTAAATTTCAAAAAAATTGGTAGAAGTGTTGCTGTCATCTATTCAATCGTAAGAAAAGATTCTTCTGAGCCTAAAACAAATCGACGGTTCTGGCCGACCGAAATCCACAACTTCAAGAAATGGTAAGCAAATCTTCCAATTAGCTGGCTCATCGAGGAATGTCTGTTTGGGGAATTCAACGAGAAGTAAGCATCAGCATATCCAAAAGCACCATCCACAGAAGACTACAAAAGATTAGTAACTTGGAATATAAGTCAATTATCAGGAAACCGCCATTGGCTGTGATACACGCGACTGCATTGGGCCCCCCAAAAAAAACAAAAAAGTCTTGGGCTGAAGTATGGATATCATGATTTTTCAGTGATGAAAAGAGATTTAATTTGGAAAGTCTTGACGGGTGGGTGTATTACTGCCATGATTTGTGAATCCAAAGATTTTTTATGAAAATTAAAACATTAATGTGCTGCTTTTTTTTTTAAACCTGGTTTATCTAATATACAAACAAGTGAGCCCAGGACGAGATAGGACTTTAAGGAATTCGAGGACAAACAGGAAAGCATTTGTTTTCTAAAGGTGTCTTCTTTAGTAGTAAAGATCGAAACTTCTTTAGTAGACAACAAGGAGGAGAAGCGGTTGTTGTGTGGGCCTGTATTGGCTTCAACGGAATCTCAAACATTGCCTTTTTAAGTGGTGCGAAAATGCAGAAAAATATCAGCAAATACTAAAGGATTATCTTCTGCCCATCGCTGAAGAAATTGCTGGTAAAGACTGGATTTTGCAACAAGATAACGCTTTCATACATACATGCAGATCAACTTCGAGCAGGTTATAAACATGCAATGTGCATGTCATGGAGTGGCCAGCACGATCTCCGGATTTAAATTCTATTGAGAACTTACGGGGAATTCAAGCAAGAGATGTTTATGCCTAGCAGAGAAAGGAAGAACTAAAGAACCAAATCCTGACAGTTGGTATAACATAGATCCTACAGTCATTCATAATTTAATTAAAAGTAGGCCGAATCGTTTTTTGATATGATTAAATTTAATGGTGGTCAAATAATGCATTAAAAAAAAAAGATCATCAATATTCATTTTTTTCTGAAAGTATTTTTTGTTTATTTATATTTATGGAACAGAAATTGTTTTCTCTTTGAGGAAAATCAGTAAAATTTTACAGAATTATCATAAAATCAAACGACATTAGGACGTTTATAAGAATGTTATATCTTGGAAAAAAAAATTAAGCAAATTATAAATGAATAATTTTTTTCTCACTCATTATTTAGATTATTTATACTTTTGGGACGCACTGTACCATGACTAATTTACGAATGTTATTTTTATGGTTTGAGCTGTAACTGATTATATTGATGTCATAAAATCCATTCAGCAACGATGAACATTTATTTTAAATAATAATAATAATAATAATAATAATAATAATGATGATGATTTCGCCTTTACTTTAGTAACATCTGGATGCTGGATGTTGGCGGGGGAGGGAGGGGGGGACCCCAAGAAAATTTCTACATGTACATGTATTCTTAATACACAAGGCGAATTTTAAATAAAATCTGGATGCGCAAAACGATTGAGAAAAAGAAGGCAATAAAAGTAAATATTTTCCTTCGGAAGAAGTAAATGAAAAAAAAAAAATAGGAGACGTCTACTTTGTTACAGTAATCAATACTAAATTGATAATAAATGTATTTCCCTTTCCGTATAATAGTGATACTTATCAGTACGAATTGTATAAAGAATCATTTTGATAGGATGCAGAATTTATTCTTGGAACAGTGACGGTGTTTGATTTCATTCGATTACTTGTCTGAATATTTGAACGATAATTTTTTTTTAGCGAATTGAAAGCAGACCGTGGTAGTCTGCTAGAGTCTGTTTCGGTTAGTTATTACAATCTGTTTCTAAATATCAATATAAATTTTTACAATTTTTTTTTTTTAATTTTCTTATCTCAGTGAAATGATTTCTAAACGTTCAACTTAAAAATGAAAGTTCAACTTGGAATAGATTTAAATGGTGTTAATTGAAAATGGTGTTAATCTCCTCGTGATATACAAGGAGATTTACAAAAGAACCCTAAAATAAAAAAAATCCACTTTTGGTAAGAGAAATTGCCTTCTAATGAAGTTCGAGTTTGTCAGAGAATTGAGGCTGCTGGAAAGCCGTATATAGACTGACTCTTAATGCTCGAATGATTTTCCCTCGCTTATTAGAAGAGTTATGGTATCGTTAGGCCGATTATTAATAGAAATAAATGTCGCAAAAATGGAAAGGTTAAAGATCAGTGTTGTCAGTGTGGTCTGATGTCATCTGATTAAACCGGAAGACGTATCGAATGACTCTCGCGTGACTTGACTGAGAGAGAGGGTAGAATAATATCCGCCAGGATGAGAATTGCCTTTATAACTAGAAACAGAAAAAGAAATTTGAGAAGAATATCATCAGTCGATGCTTAGTCACTTGTTTTTTGATTTTTATTTTTCCTCTATCTTTTTTTGTAGTAGGTTGTTATCGGGGCACGCGTGGAAACACCCAACGTACCCGACGATCCCTTATTAAGGGCTGCAGGGACGCCTCAGCCGTCCCTGTCATTAAGAGATTGGCAGATGGCTCGGCAATGAACCCCATCATTTTCATTCTCAGATTCCATAGCCAGCCAACCCTTCAGGCAACCGTGATTTATGCGTTTCTCTCCTCATGGCTCAAATATATGTAAATCCCTGATAGGCTTATCTTTTTAACATCGGTTGTTCCCGAGACGCAGTTGGCAACAGTTCTTATCGACACGCGCAGATTTCGTAGCGTTTTATATTTTTTTTCGATGGTTGTCTAATAAATTATGTGATACACAAAAAGCATAGTACCAACCGATGTTACTGATTTTATTTTAATTATTCAGCTGTGTATTTTCCGATTATTATAAATCTTATTCAGTGAGTGTAATTTAAGAAATTACAAAGTCCTTCATAGAGTAATCTTAAAATTTAATACTAAATCGTCTTGAACTTTAAAATTCAAGTATGGTAAAGGGTGTAACTGATTTAACCCACCCCAATGAAAACCCTTATTTATCTCCATTTTTAAAGAGCAATTTAAAACTTATTTTTACTTTCTCCACATAGCTGCTTAAAAAAATCGTGAAGAAAAAAAAGTTTCCGGTGTTCTACGAAATGAAGATGTTAGAAACAACAATGATTTGATTGCATGATAGAAACAACATTTTTCCTTTTATAATCTTTGAAGATGCTGGAGGTTCTTGCACAATAATCATCCGTTAGCACAGTGATTGATAGTCTTATAAATTGTAATTTAGAATGAAACGCTAATGTATTCTTTTCTTCTGTAGGTATTCATATATACACTGAACGACCAATTTATTAGAGACACCCCGATAATAGCGCGTTGCGCCTCCTGAATACCTGCTGGCATGGATTCATCAAGGTGTTGAAACCGTTCCGGAGGAATAGCAGCACAGGCTGACATCACAGCGTCCCGTAATGTAGGAAGGCGTCGGATGGTTCTCTCCACTTCATGCCATAAATGCTCGATCGGGTTGAGACCGAAGGAACGAGCTGGCCACTGAAGCAGGTGGAAGTCCGCGTCATATTCCACGAACCAGTGCAAGACCATTCGAGCACGGTGACGGGGAGCATTGTCCTGCTGAAACTGTCCGTCACCACCAAGGAACACAGTCATCATGAACGGGTGCACCTGATCGGCAACAATGTTCAGGTAGTGTGTCGCATTCAGGGATGTGTCTACGGATATCAGAGGACCCAGTGTGTCCCAAGAGAAGAAATCCCAGACCAGCACTTCTCCTCCACGTGCTGATAGGATGGGTCCATCGCCTCGTGCTGTCTGCGCCAGATGCGCAGTCTGCCGTCCGCATGATGAAGTAGGGACCGCGATTCGTCGGACCAGGCGACCTTCTTCCACTCATCCAGTCTCCACTGGCAATGCCTGTGTGCCCATAGCAGGCGCGCTTTCCTATTTTGCGGTGACAACGATGGTACCCGTACTGGCCGCCTGTTGTTAAACCCAGCTCGGTGCAAGGTGCGCCGCACAATGTGCTCCGAAATGGGTTGGGATGCTCCCTCATTAAACTGCGCTGCAATTTGTTGGGCTGTTCCCGTCCTGTTGCTGTGGATTATTCGTGCCAGTCGCCGTTGGCCTCGTTCATCCACGGCCCTGTTTCGTCCGGAGTTGTTTGTTGGAGGTTGGTTTTTGGCATAACTGCCATTCACGGAATACAGAGGTTGCACGGGAAGACCTGAGGAGGTTCGCGGTTTGCGAAATGCTCAACTGCGCCCGTCGAGCTCCAGCGATCATGCCTCGGCCAAATCCTTGGATTTACCCATATTCAGTCCACTTCTGCTGCTGACTGCAACTTGTGATCCAATGCATCCCTTTTATATACCGCTTGTTTGGGTGTCACTGGGAGGCCGATCCATTTTCCGTAAGAGGTAGAGGTTTTCTTTAAGTTTTGTAAATGTTTCAGTTTTGAGTTTTGAAGATGTGATATTAAATGGATATCTTTTATTAAATATGCCATTCTGAATTGACATGCAATCATTATTTATTTGTTAAAGTTGATTTGTTATGCAGTCAAATATGTCGTCAAATTTTTGATGTTTGTGTTTGTCCCTTGCTAAACCTCAATAGGTTAATCCATCTGCTAGATGAAATTTCAAATGGCTTCAATGAATACACTGCGTTAGAAATTGAAAGAAAAATCGAGAAAAATTCAAATTATTGTTTATTTTATGAAATTGCTCTCTTATTAAGAATACAGTGGGTTTTTTTCTATCACGTTCTTTTTTTCACTTAACAACACATTCATCTTTAATCCCTACAGGATGAGGCACGGGGCACATATGTTCAGCACGCTGGACGGCTACGTCAAAAATAACACAAATAAAAACAAAAAGATATAAGTATTACTAATACGACACTCGTCCAGAAAGCGGAAACGTACCGGTACGTCAATTGCTCCAAACATAACTCTTAACACCTAACACGTCGATACGCGGCTTAAAAACCCAGCGGTCACACGGTACTTGTACGTGGCAAGATTTGAACAAACATAAATTTTTTATTATGTATACGGCATTCGGTTGTACAAGGAGCACAATAATACATGCAGGCCCGTAGCCAGGGGAGGGGGGTCGACGACCACCCCATTATGGAAAAAGGTCCGACTCAGTGGAATTTTTGAAAAAAAGGTCCGGAATTTTTGAAAATCGACCCCCCCCCCCAAGATAACGTCCTGGCTACGGCCCTGACATGTACGGCACTCTTCCTTTAAAGACAGTTTTGAAGGTAGGTTGAAAATTTTATCGACGTGTACCTGAAAAACGTGACGTGATAAAAATATTTTGTATGCAGCTCCTATTTTCTATTATTGCTAGCAAATTATTAAAACTACCATTTCTTTGGTTATAAAAATCGAGTCACGCAATATTATTTAACATCCTTGACACAGGAAGGTAAAATATAGAGATCAATTTTTTTTTGTAAAGAAATTATTTTCGAAAAAAAAAATTCAATACTCAGCCTCAAGGAATGTCATATCGAGGAATGCCTAAAGGAATTGCTAATTTGTCCCTTGATATATTTTATTCATGACAGTACTGTATTTTCGTATTTCTTTGTAAAAAAAAAATAAATAAATATATAGGCCTATTTTCCAACTATAGCTTGATTTCAAAATGTTTCTAGCTTAAACGCCACACTTTCCAAATAGAGTAACCAAGTACAGGGTGCGTAAAGGACTATTAACGTTCTTAGAAAAACAGATGTTTAATAACAGAAAATAACTTTATTGACAAATGCTATAAGGATAAAAAAAATATTTTTTTATAATTTCATTCAATAAAGCCACCGTCAGCGTCAATAACTGCTTCTTTGCGAGATCGAAATCGTCTACATGCTTGAATTAAACGATCTTGGTTCATTTTGGACATTACTCTGGCTTTCAAAGAATGTTTCTTATTATGGGGGTGTTCATTGACCTCTCTCTCAACAATGGTCCACACGTAATAGTCCAATGGATTGAGGTTTGGGGAATTAGAAGGCCAAATGTTAAGGATTATGTGGCCATGAAAGTTTTCAGCCATCCATTCCTGCGATTTTCTGGCATAAATTGTCATTTCCTCATCACATAAAAATACTTACATCTGGTTTCTTCATTGATAAGATTTCTGATCATTCCTTCTGAGACATTGAAATGCTTTGCAAGTGACCTCATGGTGTTCTGGGGTTGTCATCAATTGAACTGCTGAAGTTGCTAAATTCAGGTATCAGAGGGTCTGGCATGCTTTTTTTTGCTTTGCTTTTGGTGATAACGTTTCCATCTGACTTTTAAACTCGGAATATTTTTAAATCGCTATGCTCATCCTTTAAAGCCACAATTACAGCATGCCTTTTCATTTCTTTGGTAAGTTGAGGTGTGCCATTATTATTTTACTGAAAGAAAAGTATATAAAGTTTAGTAAAATGCAGAAAAAGGTATGTTCTCACTCGGTAATTGATGATTTAATAATTTGCAATGATTAAATATTTTCTATACGCTGTCTGAAAGTACAAAAATATAATTGAGATAAGCTATTCTAGCAGTTCTATTGTACAACATTCATTTAAAGTTTAAATACATTAAAAATAGAAACTAGAAAAGAGTATTCGAAAGTCCTTAGCCTGGGTTGTGGTTCATCATAGTATTTTCTATGATGTGGCAAGAACAAGGCAATTATTTGTTTAAAAACTTTTCTGGGGGTTTAATATTGAATATTAAACTCTTATTAAATATTTTGGCCAAAACTATCGATAGAGGATAGTTATTCAGTGGAAATTTAATCGAAATCTATTTAATATTATATCGTCTAAGGTTGAAGTTTTCACAAAGCATCCTATTGCCCAGTTTCTCTTTCCTAATAAATGCCAAAGCTTTTTAAAACGGTTTTTAAAAGGATTTTTTCGTTTTGCTTTATTTGTTGTGAATTTTTTTACATATTGCAATGGTTGTTGTCGTCCTTCCATAGAAGTACGTGTTTTCGTTGCCTTGCGGTTGCTCTGCTTGCCTAGTTTATCGAAAACGTGGGGTGGAAGGTGAGGGAGGGTAAATAATCCTCGAGGGATAAAGAAAGGAAGGGAGAGGGTTTAATAAATAAGTAGTAGAAGTGTTCGCTTAAACAGAGTGGGTGGGAACATCCTTTGCTCGATGGCTTGTTTTTTTGAATGTTTTCTGGGTGTGGGGATTCTATCTCCACAGGATGTGGGAGGATTGTAGGTGTTTATGATGAGTCTATCTTGAACGTATTAATTTCCGGCCCAGGTGAAAGCATTGATTGGCAGATTAGTAGGTGACAGTTATAACCCATTTTTGTAATGTACCCGGCTGAGAAAAAGATGGAGGAGGGGGCTGAGGACAAGGGTGTTCGAGAATAGGGGTTGTTTCGTAAGTGGATAGTTCAGAAGATGAAGTTTAGAGGTGTTGACAGCTTTACAAAGGTCCGGGCGGTACTTGAAGAAATTGAAAAACTTATTTCTATTTTTCGATTATCAATTTGTTCATAGCATTACAATAATAATTATAGAATTTCGGAGCAGTATGTATTCGCAATATTTAGAGCAAACGTCGCTGCAGTCGTTTGTTAATCTATAACCAGGCATCCCATTTATTCTATTTCCCTTATTTATTTAAGTATAGTAGTTAATGCAGTGTTTTGATGTGAAACTTTGAAACGCTTATTCACATACTCATTTGCGCATTAAAGACTTTGTAGAGGGGGGGGGGGGGGTAACAAAAATAGTGGAGTAGCTGTACGTAATTCGGTTTCTATATTTAAAAAAGGGAAAATTTTATATAAAGATATGTCCTAAAGTGATTCGGCATTCAGTTATAGATATTTACGTGTTTACTGGGTTCACTAAATTAACGATCATTTATTTTCAATTATAACAAATAGATTACATGATCTATTTCGTCGGACTGCCTCTCACCGCTCAAAAATTCGCAGTGTGCTTCTAATTTGCTGACATCGGTCTTCCACTCTCTTGTTAATGGTAATGAATATCTTTAGCAACAATAGACTTCCCCACAAATAAAAATTCACAGGGTTGAGATTTAGCAGGCCTTGCTATACATATTAAACAAATTACTTCACGTGGCTATAAATTCTTCAAGCAATTATTTTAGGACATATCTTTATAAATAATAGTTAATAAATAAAAATGAAAAATAAAATAATAATTTTTTTAATAATAGTTAATAAAATAATATTATTTTATTTTTCATTTTTATTTATTAACTATTATTTATTGTATTCCAGGGTTTTTGTGTCTCGTCCTTTTCTCTTATAGACATATCTTTATGTAAACTTTTTTTTTTCGCCTTACTTTTAGTTGTAAAAACTGACTACGAATAGCCAACCCATTATCTTGTTACGATTTGTATATTTAGTACTGTTGAATAGGTTTTCGCCTTATCAGAATTTTAAATTTTATTGCAGACATTTATTCACTGCCATTCATTGTTACGCAAAATAAACAAGTTGCAGTCATTAAGCGGAGAATGATTGTCACTGATATTCAACAAACAAATAGATCTTGTGACTTGGTCTTGGTTAGCGTGACAGTCTTGGTCTTGGCTCAAATTATGTAGTTGTATACGTAGATACAGATTTTTTTATATTGATAGAAATTTTTCTGAGAAATATCTTTGGATAAAGAATGTCATAAGTACCGCTTTTAGTATCTTAAGATAAAGTTATCTGAACTTTTTTGTTTTTTTTTTCACCCGTTTGTAAACAAACTTTATAGTACGATGACATATAAAGAGAATATTTAAATAATTTCGAAAAATTGATCGTGTCAATAAAAATTAGTGTTGATTTCTAGAAATCAAAGAGCACATTTATCTCCCCTCCGTATGAATTTTTTGCGTGATAAATAAAAAGAAAGATGGGCATACATAGTGTTCTCATGTGGGCATATGAATTTTTCGTGGATCTTTGTGCTCTGACTAGCAGCTGCTTTTGCTAATCTCGACAACGCAAACTATTTAAAATTTTTAAATACAGAGTGGCCATGGGTTAGTTTATATTTGCATCCAGCTGCACAGGAAACCTGATGACAAACAAAACTTATGCATTTCATAAAAAATCTTTTCTTTGCTAGATTATTCAGTAATTGGCAAATGCTGTAGTAGAGGGACACCTGTAGTTTTGCCTTCAGTCTCATCTTTAAGTGAAAATTATTGAAGAGAGGAAAAAAAAAATAGAAGCTTGTCATTTTAAGACAACTGATTTTGTGAAAACGGTATGTTGAATTGCATACGATCAAGCGAGTCCTTATATAATTTTTTTACATAAATTTTAATTTAATATTTACTCGTAAGTGCTGCTTATTGCGGAAACTCTTTTGGCCATGAATGATAAATGGAGTTTATAATTCGGTAAATAAATTAAAAGAACTATGAAAAATAAGTTTCCATATATGTTCTGCTGTAACTAATTTAAATTGAATAAACGGATCAAGGTAGCATAAGCGTAAATTTTTTTTATGTTCTGCTACCTTCGATAAAAATGTTTGACTAGGAATATTTAACTCGTAAAAGTTCAGAAGGTTTTACAAAACTCTGATATAAATATAATAATCTTTTCTACTGTTGTTTTTGAAAAAAAAATTCCACAGAAATACAATTTTCTGAAATGTTGTTTAAAATTTTAAATACTCTTTTGTTAAGATATTAACTTAAAGGTATGTTTATTCCTTACGTTGTTTTTTTCTTATTTTGTGTTTTTGTTTTAATATATTTTCTTTGCTTTCTGCTGTATATTTTAGGCTAATAGTAACAATATACAGTTGCGGAAAGATCGATAAAATGATCAATTGATCCATTTTATGGTCTGAGATCTCCATAATTTCATCTGGTCCTTGTCATTCAATTCTAAAAACCATACAAAATTTCTAAAATTATTTCAGGCAATACTGTATTGTCGGATCATTTTTTAAAATACTTTCCAACATTCATTTCCACTCCTCCCTACGAGGGCCGGGTATTTGGTTTAAAAACTTTCCATATAAGTGTAATT
>JAHWFO010010123.1:2803858-2859338 GCA_023313115.1 Rhysida immarginata
ACGAGGGCCGGGTATTTGGTTTAAAAACTTTCCATATAAGTGTAATTTTCATATATCGTGACATGATGTATGTATAGGTCGACAGGAGCTGTCCGTGAGCAATATCGTGGGTCGTAGAGGCGATTTCATTCAGTCGGAAGGACTCTTCGTCGAACACCTGCCGTGGGAAGTGTTAAACTAACTTTGTTGGCAGCGCAACGCTGTCATCGTGGCGATTAGGCTGTCGTCCACGCCTTGAGTGGGCGCTCTTTACAAGGCAAGCGAAAGAGACGTCTGCACGCGCCTTCGATATGCCATAGCTAATCTGATAAATAAATTTCGATATAATCTCGTTTAATTATCAGATTCAGTATAGCTTGGCAGTTTGTTTCTCCTTCCTACTCTTCTAACTTAAAAGAAGTAAAACGATAAATAACCTTTTTATCCCCGAAATTTCATCAGATTTTGTCGCCACCCATTCTCAGAAACTGAAGAAAACCGACGCCTCGCGACGCCGTTGTGGCTACTTCACAAATAATTTTGCATAGAACTCATTAAATATTTCGAAATTGACTGTTAAATTTTGCTATTGTAGTATTTATACCGAAATTAATTTCTCGTAATTTACAACGTTGATCTGTTTCTAAATTTAATATTTCCTTTTCTTCCATACTGTTTATATTTCCCGTTTAACTAATGTTTTTGAGGAATAGATTAATGAACCTCCTTAAGCTGGATTCGTCGATTGGCCTGATTCATATGCAATATCCGTTTTCTCCATTGAAGAAAATTATTTTATTATTGAATTAAACAAGAATTAAAGAGAATATATTTACCATCATAAATTCATAGCTCTATATATTAAGAAATAAATAGGAGTCCCGATTAACCGACGTTTTATTTTATCCTATACGCTATCGCAAGAATATTAAAAATATACGATCACAAAACACTAATCAAATAATGTATCGTGAAAGAAATAAGTAAATTCAACGCTTGGATGAATGCCGAAATTTTTAAAGAATTGGTTTTGAATGTTTTCGTATCATCAGTTGATATTGAAGTCAACTGAGAAGAAAAAGGGCTACCTAAGAAAACAGTTTTATTATGAGATAGTAGCCTACTCACCCCCCCCCCCCCCCCGAATGTTATAGGCCCATACAAAGCAATGGATCAAGAAGTTATTGAAACATTGAAAAAAATTATCGCAGAAAGCTGCTGTCTTTTGTGATTAGACAGGATATGGTCGAAATATTGAAAAACATTAACTAAAAGATGTTGCATATTTGATAGCACAAGTTGGAAGAATGTTAAGGCTGCAACCATATCCGCAAAATGGATGACTAAAAAATTAAGGGTTTATATAATTTCCGCTTATCCGATATTTCCGCTTATCGATATTTTCCGGTTATTTGTGTCTAAGATTTGTTATTAATTAGAATTTGGAATAAGCTGAAATGCATAACTATTTGGCTACTTGAAAATTTAAGTCTTTCGAAACATATATCTTAAGAACTCAAATTTAACTTTAAAAAACTATATATGTAACATATAAAAAAAATATTGTTAGTATATTTTTCTATTGCACGTACTTCCAGGAATAGAATCCACTATGCAAAATTTGATTTGCAAACTTCACTTTTAAAATATACTCACAAAACCAGATAGTAAAATCTCCGTTACTTTGAATTGTCACGATTGTTTCGTACGAAGGTCAACTTTGAACTGAATTGGAAACTGAAGTATAAAAAATATAAATCTGAGATTAGTAACATTCGATGAGGAATTTAGTTCTTTCCGAAACACTAATAATATTTTAGAAAACTCTAAATCCAGCTTTTCGGGATTTTGGACCACTGTGCGTCGATCTCCTAGGTGCCCCTTCAAGTGAGGAAAGAGGTGAAAATCGCTTGGAGCTAGGGCCAGGCTGTAGGGAGGGTGTTCGATGATGTCCCAGCGAAACTGCTTCAACAGCATGATGGTCTTCTGCGCTATGCTGACGAGACATTAGTCTCTCCGTAAACCTCTACCACCTGCCGGTGAATTTCAGCCGCGGTTACATGTTTCGCCCACAGAAATCGAATAACTGAGCGGATTTCTTCGCGAGACCAGTTTTCCAAACGAGTCGCCATTTGTGTTAACCTATAACTAACGCTGTAGGTGGCGGGTGGCTGAAACTGCAGAATTGCCGACCACATGTATTAGAATTACCACACACTACTAATTTCTCTGTAACAGACGAAACTTTGAAACTACAAAATAAATTTTGATGAGACGTTGCGTCCGTTTTGTTGATGCTCCATTAGAAAATACAGGGTGATAATTATTGAGCTATATGAAATAAAACATCAAATTTTCAAAATCCACCGAGTTCAAACATTTTATTGAAATGTTAAAACTAACTACAGATATTCGGATTTAGTTTAACATGTTCGATATACTTGCCATCAATGGCTATGATGTGGCGCAGACGAAGAGCAAAACTCGCTGAAGTGTCCAGACATCGATGCTTTCGATGACCTCCTGAATGGCTGTTTTGTAAACTTTGTCTTTAATATTGCTCCCACAAAAATTAGTCACAAGGGCTGAGATCAGGAGAATATGGCGGCCAAACGATTCCCATTTCAGTGGCCTCTGGGTACCCCAAAGCCAGAATGCGCTCTCCAAAGTGCTCTTCCAGGACTTCACTCTATTGGTCCGATGGGGTTGTGCTCCGTCCTGCATGAACCACATCCGTTCGAAATCTGGGTCACTTTGGATAATAGGGATGAGATTATTTTCTAAAATTTTGACATAACGTTCAGCAGTCACAGTGAACGTGTTCAAAAAATCCCAACATGCCCTGCATTCAACCGACAAGTTTTAACTGAACTGTTCAAACGTTTTCATATACACGTAGCTCACCCTGTAAATAGACCTTGTGTAAAAGGTATTATAGTTATATGGTGTAGCTATAAGTTGTCAAAATTCTGGATGTTAGAGTGTGAAGAGGTGCTATGTAGCAATGTGCCTAGAGAGTTGGGAATGGGTAGGTAAGGGAAGTAATGATAAACACATCAAATAGAATGCGTGGTCTTGAATGTGCGAATTATGCTAAAATGGTGAACAAAGCAATGTGGGTGAAGATGACATAAGAATAGACAGTGATAACTTACATAAAGTAGCGACCAAAAGCTAAGATAAAAAATTGTGAAACACACAATACCTTCAAATAGGTATAAAAAATTTTCTTGTTAGTCTTCAAAAGACATTCTTCCTAATATGTTCCTGCAATTTAGTTGTCACCCCATGTAAGAACACCATTTCCAAACTTACTGTTAAATTTTCTTGTAATTTAGTAGCTCTCTTAGTCCGATTGACGACTTGAAAATGTCAGCCTTTTAAAACATTTTTTTTGAGGAGCAGAAAATAATCTCCGGGAGTAATATCCATGCTAAACGGAATCTGTCACCGCATTGGTACTGGGCTTTTTTAACTTCCTACATCCAACACTCCTCGTGGAAATTACAACGGTAAAATTTGGCATTAATGTTTTACCCCTCATGATCAAATTTTCGGGGCATTAATGTACCAATCTTATTTTCTTTGTTCCTTCGCATTGCCACTTACAAAAAAGAAGTCTGTACTCAGAAAACTATTCCAAGGAAAGGCCATCAAAGACATCATAATTGGAAAATAACAAAAAATACCCCTTTACGAATTGTTAAAGAAAAAGTAAATTTCATTATATTTTCATTAGCTAATGTAAAATATTTATGTTCTTAAAGTAGATATTTAATCCGATATTGTTACAGTTTTTTTAGAGATCTGATATTTCGTAACAGTGGTGCAATTGAACTTCATATAATCGGTTGTCATCTTGGGGCATTGATTTGCCTTCGAATTATTTGTGTAGGTGGCATTATCCTTATCGCTTTATCTGAGCATCGAAAGGTATCTGGGATAACATTTGAGTTTTATATTTTTTATAGTTACACTACAAAACAAGGATTTTTTTCTTTCTTGTCAGTTTGCCAGCTTCGTTATTCCACGTGCTAGAATGCTACAATAAATTCAAAACGCGAAGGCGTTTTTTTATTGACGACTCCGTGAAGTACTCATTTGCATTCGAATATGAATTGCATATCTAAAGGGTTAAACATTTTAAAAGTTTAAATATGAAACATTTGATTGCTGAACAATCTTTTATTTGTACTATACTCGGTTCATTTTATTTCTTGCTAAATTCAGAAATGGAATTTTTTGATAAAGTAAAAAAACAAAAACATTTTTATTAATCTTGTGTAACTATCGTTGATGTTGTAATACCAATTTGTTTGGAAATGAATCATACAATTCTTCTTAACTGTTAATTAATTTTATACCATTGGTCATAGAGATACAATTCTAAAATAGTTTTAAAACATCCCAGGTTGGTCGCTTATGTTCTGAACGAAGAAGATATTTAACCTTGCCTTGATGTTTCTCAATTAAAGATAACTAGCGGTGTGGATAGAGGGTATAGTCATCCTGTGGCAAACTTTGGTCCTAGCCACAAAGTGGAAGTGATGCGCGAGATGCAGTAGTTTTCTGTTGAAGCATACGGCTATAGAATTTTACGAAAACCTGCAGCAAGAACTTTATTTTCTCATGCTACAGTCTTAAGATAGTTTAAGAAGTTTAAAGTAGGCAGACTTTTGAGTTGTTAAGCGAGATAGGCATGGCGTTTCTACTAATGTTTCACAGAAGTCGACATCAATACAATGAGTGTCATATTGGAGAAGTAAGAAGTCCTAGATTAAGCAATGAGAAAATAAAATTGAATGAGACTGGCGCGTTTCGAGGCTGACTCATAATGATGATGACGACGACGAAAATTGAAATATCAGCCTCCTTGAATCAAATTTTCTTATTCTTAATCTAGAACACCTTCTTTAACAAATATGTATAGTAATAACAGACCTATTTCAACGAGGGGTGTACATATAGTTGTACGACGTACTGTTTTTGCGCGCAAGTATACCTTGGAAGCGATGGCGTTGCTTTCAGGTGAACTGGATTCGTGCATATTGTTGTGTAGTGGAAAAAAATAAATTGAGAGCGCGTTAATACACATACACACTGCTTTAACAATGGAGTCGTTGTATGGCTCTATGTGCTTAATTTTTTTCATTTTCTCGGTTTATTTTGAAAGAAACAAAATTTAGCATTTTCTTAATTTGCAAGTTTCAATAGTAGCTTTAGATGAGTGTGAATCTTTGAGGTACATTTTCGTGTACTTGTCAGTGAGGGGTTGAGAATTTCGAAATATCCAAGCTTATCTTCATATTGATATTCTTTTGCCCAATGGTTAAACGTTTGTTGATTCCTGAATTGAAGGCTGATGAAGGCGATACTTTTCTGAAATCAAGTATTGCTTCTATCATATCATGGCTGCTTCATTCCGAAGGAAAGTTCTCTATGCAAAGGAAGCACTATGCGAATTCTCACCTAATTCTCCGACAAAAAGTTGTTCTATCTGCAAGAAGGTAATGGTGATAACCTTTTTTGACCCTCGGGAATGCTTTAGCAACACGCAAACCTTCCACACACGCTTCGTTTGCAAGAGAATACTATAGACCAAAGCACATTATTGACGCGATATTGCAAAAAAAAAAAAAAAAAAACCTGCCACAAATTTACCTCGACAAGGCAATACAGGTGACATACAGTAAGGGAATATTTGACTGAATTCAACATAACTATGTACCATACTCCCATTATAGCCCCTGGCTTGCCCTGTGTGATTTTTTTTCTTTCCAACACTGAAGTCTGAACTACGGAACTTGAGAATGCAATGTTAAATAGATGTCTAGCTGATCTCACATGTCTGGGAACATGAAGTATAGTTGTACAAAGTGCATTCACTAGTACCTTCAAAATAAATTATCTAACTAAGTCCTGTCTTTGTTGATCAACCCTCCTATAAGGGTACCTCAAGATTTAAGAAATAGAACAAAAACTGTATTTGACTTACAAGTTATACGTATAAATATCGTAAAAAAACAAAAAAAAAAACGAAAATTGGACTCTTGTCACGCGATGATTAAGTCAATTGTTCTAACAATTGGACCACCCACTTGACTTTATCTTGTATATGCACATTATCAATAATTATATTGACAAAATTCAGTCAAAAAAATTCGGTTATCATGTTCTCCCCGCCAGTTAATCTTTTAAATAAGGATATATCATTTAATGTACTCAATTGTTTCCATTGTTTGTTCTTATGTTCATATTTATTATCGCTCTTTATTTTTTTTTCTCCGGTTGCGTCTCAAATCGAACTGATTAAAATGTCATAATTTGAGGCACTAACAATAGCAAGGTCAGCTGGATATCTGTCGACAAAATCATTATATCTACAGATAGTCACTCGAGCTGTCACTCAAAATGACGGATCCCATCCATCACTTGTCACATGAAGAATAAACAATGGTTATGCAAATATTAATTTTTGACTCAATAAATTGTCGTTTGCATTCTTAAGAATCTAGAGGCATCTATCCTTGGAGTTGTATTCAATCAAGACGATTTACTGAGCGAATTCAGTGCATTAGATTTAATAGAGAGGCTTTGCAAGATAATTTCTTAAAGTAACGCATGTGAAATTTAAGAAAGTGCTTTTCAAATAAAGAAGAATTGAACGGGTTTCTTTGGTGTGCAGTTAATGTAATTTAGCATTCAACTGAAGAATACCATTTAGGAGTATTGAGAAAATGCTTTAAAGTGTAGCAGATGTTTAATTGTTTGAAAGGTCATCTTTAAATGCTTTGAGCCTTTATCCACTGCTCTCTCCCCTTTCTTTTGTCTCGTTCACTCGGTTCTCTCATCTGCATTGAACCCGATCACTTATTTTGCAAAGCAATTTTTACAATTTACTAGGAACAATGAAAAGACGACGCCCCTTAAAACTCTTAAAGTCCGTTTAAAGACTTCTTTATCGAGATTGCTACGATTGTGATTGTTCTTCTAGGTTGTTGTGGTGCTACACGTCAGAACAGGTTGTCTCACCAGTTGATTGTGGGATTTCCAAAAAAATCAAGACTAGCACATTTTGAGATCATTCGCATGTTAACGCACATTAATTGGTTCATCATGCCCCTGGATTAATCGAATTCGTAGACCGTAAATTGCAAGCAATTGTGTATGTAGGTGACAGTGCAAACCAGTGTAGGTGTACCATTCAATAGTGAATTTAGAAATCAGACTGAATGTTTAGAGCGAATCAAAATAATTATGAAAAATATATACTAAAGGCGACTTGACAGAATTGTTTTCATTTATTTTATAAAAACTTAAAAATATGTTGAAATGAGCCCTGAAAGTGAGTAAGACTTGAATGGTTTAGAGGAAAATTTATTTTAATGATAAGGTAGATAGCCATAGTCTCATCATGAAACTTTATTTGTTGCAGCTTCATGAAATCACTACATATTATATTCCATTATACAAAATTCTCGTTATGGGAGATTTCATGAACGAGAAACTAAAAATATTTTTAAGAATACGACACACAAGCTTCATGAATTATCTTGTTATCCCTAAAGTTCGCGTATAGCAATGAAACGTTTTAACTGACTTAACCTGACTTCACCTAATCGTAAATCTTCAGACAGATTCATTTGTTTTCATTTTCTTCCATTTTGTTATTAAATGTCATTAATTATATTTTTATTTCCATTTGAGACTGTGATAAATTTCTTTTCCGTTGACAATTTATTTTCTCTCGTTCTTTCTTGTTTGTCTCGTTCCTTTTTTTTCTCCTTTCCTCGCTCTTCTCTTGATGTGTCGCAGGGAGTGTTGTTGAGAGACCCCGCGTATTCACCTCTAACCCCAGACAGCGAGATTGACAGAGGAGCTTTTTGTTTACCGTGACATCTGATTAACCCCGAAAGAGGATAAAGGCCATCTGTCTATCAATTGAATGCCAATCAAAAGTTATAAAGGTCATTGAAAGTCAAATTGTTCATCATCTTGTCACAAAGTTACACAATTGTTGTATAAAATTAGACTGACGAGACGTTTCCTGGCTGGGAGACTTCTTTTTTTAATATCCTATAGTCTATATCGATATGAATAAAACAAGCGATAGGCTTGCTTTTCTCATATATTTTTAAGATTTTAACAGGTAAAATAACAGTATTTCATATTTATATTTGAATATTTTTCCAGAAAACTTACTAATAACGAAACATGATATCGTTAACAAATAGCACCATAAGAACAAAATTTAGTAGACGGAATTTCTGTTGGAGTAGCGTAATAGATTTTGCTTTGATGATAAGAAAAATGTTAGTCGTTAAGTTTATCTTTAATATCTTTCCCTCTCACCCCTAGCTTTTAAGAAGTTTTCGTATCCTAATATCTTTCTTATCCGTGAGAAAGTTTCGATGCCCTCTCCCCTCTAGTACAATCCAAAATTTTGAACTCGTTAAATCACGTGGCCTCTATTTGATGTTCGTTTGTAAAGCATTTAAAGACGATCAATGCAGATATAGAAAGAAAGAATGATAAAATGACAGTTCTGTTCGATACGAAACAATTGATAAATTTCTGATAAGAAAGAGACTGGGAAAGAAATAAGGATATTTGTAAGCAGTAAACATGTTTGTTTTCAGTTCTTCTATTTAATTTTTTGTTTACGATTTAAAGCGCAAACTTCCGAGAAATACAACTAGCTTTTTTTAACACTTGAAAACGAAAGGAAAAGGCTTCACCTTGTAGGCTTCGTTGACCGCCCTCCCCACTCGTTTAATAAGCCGTAGAAACTTTTATCTGGAGTGTTGAATTTAAATTTTGCATTAAACTTAGGTTTTGAATTTCAAAAGGAGTTGTACGGATCTTAAATTTTATATTTAGACTAACTGCATGTTTTTGCTGTATGTACTGAAAGAAAGGATTGTTAGTAAGATTCCAATTCGAGTTCTATAAAGAACTTCTTGTAACATTTCTAGGAGATTGTTAATTGAACTATCTCAATTAGAAATAAACATATTGGAATTTGAATATGAGATCCTAATTTATTATTACACGTGAAGGTTTTGAAAGATAATTTTAGAATGAGCTAGTAACTTCGCTATAGTGTAGGACTTTAGCTTTAAAGAACTTTCTTTGCATTATCTCGTCTCCATTGTCGCTCATATCACTCACGTGATATGGATCAAGCAGAATATTCTTGATATAACTAGCAGAATGTTATAACTAGCAGAGTTACCCGGCGTTGCCCGGGATAATTACACTTGTAGGTAAAGAGAACAATCTCAAAAAATTAAATTATAACTCCCAATTGGTTAAATAATAACTCAATCAATACAACACAGAGCAACACAGATTATCCATTCTACTAAAAATACGAAAAACAGGAAGTCTAGGTGATATACCGGGACTTTATCTAAACTCTTCTTGACTTGCCTCACCACTGCGGAGCATCACCAGATACTTTAGATTCAAGTTTTTCTTGCGGTTTATATACCTTCAGTCAAATAAATACCGGGAATTTTTCATTAAAACACAAAATAGCGGTTTAATCATCCAAATTTATTTTGATGTCTTCATAATCTACTGATGCGATACACTGATGCCATTTAGGCCCTTTCTGGTTTTCCCTTCACCACCTTCTGCGAATTTTATTTTGTGTTCTCAACACATCTTCCAAGAACTGTAATTTGAGTTTGGTGAATAGGAAAATATCACATGGGGCCATATATGGCTAGTACGGTGCTTGGTCGATGATATAAGTTGAGATAAAAAATTCGTATTTGTTCTTTCATAAATCTGGTCTTTTACAACTCTTCAGCACAAGGAATTTCGTAGGCAACACAAAACTTGAACAAACTCTTTGTTCGATGTTTTGATCTACAGTGTGCCCCAAATTGATGTATACACTCTTTGGAACGTTATAACTCAGCAACGTAATGAGACAGATATATAAGTTTGTTGTATTTTATTCCTTAAACTTCCTGAGACCCGTACATGTTCAAAATGTCCACCTTCTGCCACAGTACACTCCAACACCGACGTCGAAAGAGCGACATGCCGACTGGATTGTAGCTAATGGAATATCATTGATGGAATGTTCAATCTGATTTCTCAGTTCCGTCAGTGTTTGTGGGTTTGTGGCGTACACCGTGTTCTTTAAAGTTCCCCAAAGTAGAAGTCGAGAGGAGTTAAATCGGGAGATCGAGGCTGGAACTCCGTAGCACTTACTCTTCGTCCTATCCATCTGTGATTGAATGTGTGATCGAGAAAAGTTCTCACATCGATATGAAAGTGAGGTGGAGCCCCGTCTTGTTGAAAGTAAACCTCATTTCCATTCTCGAAGAGATCATTAAGAAGTGGAATCATGTAGCCACTTACGTTCATCGAATGAAAGTCTCACCGCCATTTTGGTTTATAAACAAATGAACAACAATGAACGTGTTGCTATGCTTTTCCAGCGCCGTCTGGATCATACACAACAAACCTTATAGTTCTGTCTCATTTCGTTGCCGAGATATAACGTTTCAAAGAGTGCATACATCAATTTGGGACACTGTATTTCAAAAATCGCAGAGCATACGTTCAAAAATCGATTAGCAGTATCAAGTATCAACGGCTGCCAACAAACTGGTTAATAGATCGCACCAAAATTCTAGGTGACAAGTAGTTAAATTGATGCTGTCTTAAAGCAAAAAATTTTTTTTCATACCTTTCACGCGTGCTTTTTTAATATAAAATTTCCGGTATTTATTTAACTGAATGTATATCCTCTACGTCCTTATTCACTTTAAGCCAAAACTTTTTGCATGAGATTTTGTCTGAGAAGTAATTGAATCACTGCAGGTGAAAGCTAAAGCCTGTTCCATTGAGTCTTGCTTTAAGCTTTCAATGCGAATCTTATTACAACGACTTTCCACCTGCGATACGATCTTTCCTTTCTTTTAATTTGAGATCTCAGGACTTAGACTAGAGTTATCTCGAATGAGCAACTAGCATTAGAAAAATGATAAAAGTTGTTGACCTCGTATCTAGTTCGAGTCTAAGAATTGATATTTATGTATATATACTTGTATTTCCCATGAAATAAATTTCTTTCAGTGTCTACAGTAAATTGTTTTCTATAAATTACGAGGAAACTTCTTCTGATTACTGATACCTTGATCGCCTTTAGGTGTCGCCTTTAGTAATTATGAAAATGATTACTTGTTGAATATTTGAATATAAAAGAACGGACGGAACAGTCGTTGTTATTTAGAACAAAACAAATGTTACATTTGTATATACAGAGTGGCTTACCGAATACGAAACGGGCGAGTATTTTGGCATTGATTTTTATTTATGCGAAAATCACTCCGAAACTTTAATTTTATTTGCGAGGGGAAAATACATTATATTTATTTCCGTTCGCCTAACTTCAACCCCGAAAAGAAATTCTGAAACAACTCTTTGAGATAAACATTAGTGACCGTCTCAGATATAAGGCATTTTTGATTTTATGACAAGTTAATACTATTGCAGGGAAAGTTACACTTATTATTCGGAATCAGTTTTTTTAATTTAGCTAAGAATTTATTCATAAAAGTAGACTGGCTACATACGTTAAAAGGATTCTTTATTTTTGTAGAAATAAAGTTTCTAGTACATCGTAAATCTGAAATGATTGAATTGAGAGGTTCAAAGCTAACGATTTCTTCCCTTTCCTCGTCACTTCGAAAGTTAACTTTGTCATCACGTTTCGCTAAGATGATGATGATGATGAAAAATTAAATTATCTTGTAGAAAGGCACAAGTGAACACCGTTGTAACACTGTTATCTTGTTTATCTTACAGATTCACCCGACGCTGCGACCTCGGAGTCTTCGCCTCCCGATTCTACGCAGTCGACGGTGAGTGCCTTCTCTCCGATTGCTTTGTTTTTCTTTACCATAGAAATCAGTCGATGTTTATTTAGGAGAATAGGGTAGTATCTATGGACTTTTCACAGCTCTGATTTCTCTGCTTCCCTCCTGTCAACATACTGATGGTTTGTTTATCTAATGGATAAGGCGGGAGGCAATCTTCCTCTAATTGTCCCTCTAATTGAACGAACAGCCATATCTTCACGCTTAGACACTGAGTGAGTTATTGGGCACTTTTGAGAGCAATAACTCAAATGCTTTTCATTTCGAGACTTGCGAGATGAAACAAAGAATATCTTCGCTGAACAACTCCCTTCGTTCGTGCCCCGTTGTTTATATCTTTTTGAAAGATTCTGTCTAATTACATTTTTAAATAGGTAACGAGACAAGGTTAATGGAAAACTATGTATTCGCATGCAGGACTTCGCTGTTAGGATTTAGCTCCCCCCCCCTCTCCCCCGTTCCCAATTTCCCATGCTATGAACCTTTTTGTCAAGAATTAAGGAAATTCTTAATAAATCAGTAAACGTTCTTGATTTTGTAAATTTCTTGAAATTTCATTAAAGGGCTGTTAATGATCTGAATCCAGCTAATTCACTTCTCCCTCCCTGCCCAAAGTGAAATTCTTGTCAGAGTTCGCTTTATCCCTTGCGCGAATGAAACAAACCAGTCTGTTATACAAAGCGGCATTCAATTGAATTATCGATGTAAAATATTTGTTCCAGACGAAATGACCTAACCAATTGGAGATTTCTGGAAAGGCTTGGTACAGGTCTTTCTGATAGAGGATTTAGTACCTGCAAAAACGCAGGAGTTGTTTTCTCTAAATCTTTAGTGGACAACATAACAGGAGGAACTTTTCTTTAAATCTGCAATGTTCTCTCATGGAAAAATAAAAACACGGACGAGAGGCCATCTGCCACTTTCCGACAGAAAATCCATTTATATAGGAATTCTTGACCCAAAAGGTACGGATATCTATGGCAACTGTCAATCAAATCATTCATCGATAATTCGATGACTTGAAGCTCCGAAATTTCATAAAGCCCGCGTATATTGTCTGAATGCACGACATATCGTTGAAGGAAAGCTATGTCCGCAAGCCTTATGTTTACTTGATGAGGCATGGGTTAGTCTGATCAATTGTAAGAATTGCGTCCCGGCGCTATCGCTTACCGCTCTACCAAAGCAAATGATCGAGATCAGTAGTTCCAAACTTGCCATGAAAATTTCCCCAAATGCTTCAAAGAACGCCTGAATACCCGTCGATTAACAGCAAACGCCGAATTATCGTTAGGAGAACATTTTGGAATCTTTACATCAAGAGGAATCCTCCCCCCCCCCCCCGCGGACATCCCCGCCCCCAACCTCCACCCGTCAAATCACTTGATGCTTTGATTTATTAAAACGGGGTGCAGATCCAGAACCCTGTTGCAATGGAAACTGCGATGCAGGTCTACATTATGTGATTAAGGCCTGTATTCAGAATGAGCGCTAATGCTCTTGCTCTTACTCAGTCATATGGAATTTGTATTCAACAATGGTTTTCTTAATATGGGCCTAATAGTCTCTGGATACCTGCATTTTTGCACTGCAAACGTGATTTGCCGAAAATTAATAATGTAAGTAACTGATGCCGAAAAGGACATCGTTTGCTTTTATTACTCTCTGAGGAAGACTTTCAAACAGATTTTAGTAAGCAACTTTAGGAATTTCCTTCCATTCTTCCCGAAGAGCGTTGATGTGCTCAGTCACAGATGTTGGGTGATTTAACCTAGACCAGTAATTCTTAAAATGATGGGTGATTTCTAATAAAATCTTGGATTGCAGATTATTTCGTGGTACATGTAAAACATATTAGGACACCCAATTAGGTGGGTCGTTTGGAATTTTTTAGTTTGAAAATGCGTCGCGAGCCAAGAAGTTTAAGAAATTCTGCCCTAGAGCATAGTCGTCGCTCTAATTTATCTCCAATAAGAGGAATTTCGGGGTTCTGTAGAGATGAAATTCTTATAGCTGTGAAATTCTTGAAAGCTGGCAAGGCCAAAGAAACGTGACACACACAAGGTGACTCAAGAGTCAGGAAAAACTTTAAAATCAATAATTCGCACACGAATGCAAATTAAAAGATTTTTTGCACAGAAACGATTGAAATAAAGTCGGATTTTTTTTTTCCAGGAAAAAAAAGTTAATGCTAGAATTGTTTTTAATTTTCAGACAGTATAATGGCCCATTCACACTGGTCGTTCAAGTGACGGACATAATTGCGCATGTGCAGTTTATTCACTTCCGTGAACGCATTGAGAATTGCCTCTGCCGCAGAGCGTTGAGAAATGTTCAACTTTTCTCAACTGACGGACGGCCTTTATCCAATCACAGTCGAGCAACGGAGGAAAGGAAAATGGCCGACGATAAAATTGCCACTTCTGGCCTAGCTATAGATAATTACTGTATGAAAAAGACTGTTTTTTAAATGGAAAAATATTTTGATTATATGCTGTTTTAATTAATTAAAAGGATTCGTTATTTTATAGGAACGATTCTGAATAATTTAATTTTTTTAAGAAGTTAGATCGCAAAAATAAACACGATCGGCACTTCGATAGCTTCGATAATGACTTCGATAACATCGTGATGATAGTTCAAAAGTTTATTCCTATAACTTTTCCATACTTCTTTATAGGCAGAAAACTATGCACACGTTAATATTAATAGGATTAGGATATTAAGCGCTTGTATTTTGATTTTGCAGCCATGCCTTCACAACAAATTATGACTGCGAACAATGTAATGCGAGAGAGATGGTAACCGCTATGCGAGAGACTCTCTCCGGCCACGCTCCGGGAACAACGATGCGTCCGTCCTCTCATCGGCAAAGACCGACGCGTAATCGGACGGACGCGTTGCCGCGTGAGTGTGAATGGGCCTTAAAAAGAACATTATTGCTGAATGACGGACGGCAAATTGAACATTTGTAAGCCGATAGTTAATCTGGCATCTTAGCATCTGCAAATGTGCATCGAGGCCCTATTATCTCGTTGGCCTCGATGTGCATAAACTGACGTCAGTAACCTAACAACGCCATCTATTCTGCATTCGTGTGCATTTATTGAGTTTAAAATTTTTCCTAACCATTGGATCGCCCTGTATATCGCCCAGATATATTATACGTATTCGCGGCATCGATTTCTAGATTTGATAGCAGGAAAAACATATGTTGATAAAAATGATATAAAGCTGCGTAAGCGTGTAGTATCTCGTGCTTTATTTGCTTGATCGTTCTTAGTTTGCTTGTGTCTGTTTCATTCATTTGCACAAAACAATACGCGTCCTCACGCATTTCATTGTTTACTAATTGTCCGTCGAACCTTATAAATATCTTTTCTTAAGATCGCATGCATCTTGATTGGCTAAGATCGTCGATTAATGTAAAGATTTGTAGATCTCGAAAACCGTTGTGTTGCGGATCCATTTTGGATTATTTCACTAGTTTGTTCTATTATAGTTCAGATTTTGACTTCTGAATTGATCACATAGATGTGCGTCTGCGCGTTTATATCCATAGAGTGCACGCTCACTGATAACCGAAATAATTTTCTCTATGCTTGAAACTTTTATTAACAGTTTTTAAGTTAACACGTTCACCGTCTTGAGACACTGCGATGTGTCACATGTAATTTGTCTGGTATGTCTTGAATTTTTTTAATTTACCTTCCGTATTTATATACTTTAAATAACAAGCATTTCCTTAATTGCCAATATATTTTAAGCTACGATGTATTTTCCTTAAAAATTACGTAAAAAATGTACTTGGAACCGGAAACTTAAAAGATAATAATAAGGATATACGTGGTGTTACCCAAAATTTCCCGAACTGTACCTCTATAAAATACGGAACTTACCGATCTTTTAATTTCCACCGTCACCTTAAAAGTAGTTTCCTTGGGCATCTATACATCGCATCTATACACCACTTCTGGAAGCACTCTTGGAAGTTCCCAGGTTGGAGCATGCTTAATACCTGGTGCGATTCGCTTGGATCACTTCAATGGAGTCAAATCGCCGCCCCTTTTAACCGTAATTTCAATATGTGCGCCGGAGCATTGTCGTGATGGAGCAGCCAGTCTTTTTTCTTCCACATTTCTGGCCTTTTGCGCCTCAAGTTTTCTCTCAATCGTCTCAAAACAAACCGTATGACAATCCAAGGCGATCACAAACATCGTGGATGGTCTGACTTCGGTCCTCTCGGATCACAGTCACGCACTTTCGTGATCATTTCCAGAATTGTGCTTGTTGACGGTAGACCAGAATGCTTGTCTTCCACAGGCTCCCAACCATCTTTGAAACGCTTAAACCACTCAAATATTTGGGTTTGGCCTAAAGCTTGTTCACCAAAAGCCTCCTTCAACAGTCTGTGGGTTTCCGCCGCAGTTTTCTTCAGCTTTAATATCAAGAATCGCAACAACCCAACACAGTGCCAAAAACAGCTCGAACTCAAAATCACGTGGACATAGGGTGTGATGACACCGCTTGGCACAATTACAGCTGAGACGTACCTAACACCATCTATCGGCAAAACTTCGTACCTCTTACGGTTCGGTCAGAATAAAACAATTCCGGGAAATTTTGGGTAGCACCGAGGAGAACTCGGTAAGTAATTATAAGTTACAAATGCTGATTTAATATTCTCTAAGGAGGATAGGAATGTGAAATACAATTAGATTTTCACATTTTTATCTTCTTATTTCTCATCATAATCCCGGCCATTTGATGCATTTGTCCCACAGTATTCTGTGCTAATTTAAATTTTTATTTTCGGACCGGACACCAGTATCAACTTCTTCTCCTTACGCTGATATGAAGTCAATAAGACGTAGGCCCGCCTTTTGCTCTTATGGCCCTAAAAATTTGGAGAAAACCCCGCATCATTTTGTTTATTTTTGAGACCAACTGAAATTCAACGCATTCTATCGGCGATATCTTTCTCAATTTTCACGATATTTGGCGATATCTTTCACTCTTGGGCTTTTTATAAGAGTAGCTCTATACATTTGGCGAATAAATTCTGATAAAGACACAATATTATTAACATTTTGGTAATACTTGTGCATGCGCAGTTAAACATTATTCAGTAAAAATGCTCATATTTCATCAAATGTTTAATATTTTTATATTCTGATTGCAGGGTGTTGTCTCTATTGTAGTTCCTGAAAATAGCACTGCGTTGTTGAAACCCCTGTATGTTATAAACAAAAAACTTAAGAAAAAATTTCGTTTTTTTTTTTTTTTTTTTTTTTTTTTTTTAAGAAACTTTTATATCTCCATGAATATACCTGCTCTTCTCATGCAAATGACACAAATAATTATAAGAAGCCTCATAATCATATGCTACAGCTTCAACGCATTTCAAACATTTTTTTTTATAGGTTGATCTCAATTATTATTTTTTTTGTTCAGTTTGTTGCTGGTCCCCTATTTGCCTTTGGGACAACACCTTCGCTGAAATATGAGGTGCTACATGCTCTTTACACCCCTGAAGTTTCAGGATAATTCGTTGAGTATTTTTCTAAATATTCGACAAAACTCTAAAATCAAAGATGTTCATATTATTTTGTCCAACCCCTGTATATTTAGAGTGTAATTTCAAAATATCACTGCCTGGTTACAAAAGCAAAGTGAAGAATAATAGCCACTTTATATATGTACTTTTAGTCATAAGTAATTAGAAAAATAATTTCAATCGAAACGCGCGTCAATCTTAATCTTTTTAAATAAATACATTATATTAATTAGAAAAATAAATAAATAAATAAATAAATAAATAAATAAATAAACAAACATTGTGAGAATATACTTCTTATAGTAGCACGTTTCTAAAGATTCTTTTTATTTTGGGAAAATGTTATATCAGGGGCATAAGAGTTGACCACTTCGTCGAATAAAGAATGGTTATACTCCATTCGGTCGACTCGCAATCGGTCGACTCCCATTCGGTCGACTCGCATTCGGTCGACTTTCAATGGGCCGATAGGGTTAGTTTGTCGGCATTAATTCCCCCCTTTCGTGAATAACCTCCCCCAACACCCACCTTTCTTATCTGAATCGAAAGCCCATGATTCGAAAAGATATGTTGAAATTTTGAAAAATTTTGTGAGCACCTCACGGAATCTGAGAGAACTGCCTGTGTCTTGAAACAGCTGAGTATATATAAGGAACAACGACCAATAAAAGAAAAACAGAGACTATCGCATTTCTAAATGATATTCTGGGTAAAAATAAGGTTCCACCTAAGGTCCATGAAGAATGTTTAACACTAACCAGATTGTGTGGTAAAAGTAACATTTTTAGATTTAAAGACAAGGTTTATAGAATGATTGGAGGCACCCCAATGAGCTCATGCCTTAGCCCTATACTAGCCGAGGTTTTTCTGAAAAGTTTCGAGGATATCCTCAAAACTTCTAATTTTTACTTCCCAGACTGTTGGTTTAGATATGTCGATGATATCTTCACGATATTCGATACAAAAATATGCGATATCGATACTTTTATAATTCATTTAAACAGTTTTTTCCCCACAGTACAGTTTACTTTTGAAGTAGAAAAAGACCAAAAACTGCCATTCCTTGATTAAAAAAATTCAAACAGGATATCACCACCATGGAAAAAACCGGGAAAAAACCAGTCCTTATATATACTCAGCTGTTTCAAGACACAGGCAGTTCTCTCAGATTCCGTGAGATGCTCCTGGGCTGCTGAATGATGGAAGCAATTGCTTCCGAAAAGTACTTCCAGTATCAGGTTGTATTTTTTCAATCTATAATCGTTGTGGTGAAAGAGTTTTTTATTAGTTCTAAGTTTTCCAAGAAAGGTGGAATTATATAGGTGGGCGTTGGGGGAAGTCATTCATGAAAGGGGGGAAGTAATGCTGACAAACCAACCCTATCGGCCCATTGACAACTAATTGACAGTCGACCGACTGCGAGTCGACCGATTGGGATTCGACCGAATGCGAGTCGACCGATTGACAGTCGACCGAACGGAGTTACCCCTAAAAAATAACATTATTTAAGAGGTTCTACTCCCCCCTACTGACCTAAATTAATTTTTTAACTTTTCAAGTTGGGGGTAGGGGTAGGAGAGAAGACCAAGACCCGTCACTCTCTTATTTTAGCATGGTTAAATCCTTATTTTCTCCCCTACGAAGTGGCCAATTCTCATGCCCCTTACTATAGTCACTTGAATTAGTAAGATTTAAAACCATTGATACATATCACAGGATTACAGTCTTATTATTTACGTACTGATAAACATTTTATTAAATTACAATGCATTTGTCTTTATGCATCCGTTAGTCATTAGATTCTTCTACTCATGGATGATTTAATGGTGAAGCCCCATTTGGTCGCCTCCCATTTGGTCGCCTCCCATTTCGTCGCCATTTCAGCGCCATTTCGTCGCCTCCCCTTTGGACGTTTGACCTGACCCATTTGATCGCCTCCCATTTCGTCGCCGATCATCGATAATAACAACATCGATGATAACTTCTCCCAAACATCGATACTTCTAAATAGGCCTACTTCCAAACTGCCTCGAACCAAAGCCTGTAGTGAAGATATTAAACTGAATAAAGATTACTTGTCTTTTTATTAAGAAAATTGATGTACTGTTGTGTTTTTTTGTCGATGTGCAAGTGAGAAAGCTTTTCAAATCAATGTAGGGCTATAAACTTCCAAACTGCCTCGATGAAGTTGAATAATGTTCCCTGATAGAATATTATTGATATTTTTCAAAATTTTCGTTACCATTTCAGAGCTATAAATCGCATATTAAATGTCAAACTAAAAAAAAAATTGAAGCTATTGAAACTATGATATAATACTCTTTTATTCATCAACAAAAAAGTTCATCTTCACAAACATCTTCATTCTCACTATCAGCAGAGACAGGACATTGATACACATTGCTAGCATTAAAAACACTAATCATACTTTTAGTCGGTTCAAAATCTGAGCATTTCACTCCTTTCAATTTCAATCCATGTCTAACTTTGTCGATTAAATAAGAAAATTCAGAAGCCATCGATTCAATACTAGCTTTGAATTTTGATACTGCGTTTGATTCAAAAAAAAAAAAACCTCTGAAAAACCTGAGCCATTCAAAAAAACCTTCAGATTTAAAGGTAAAACCTCTGATATCCCAACTGACTGAGTTGCTTTTGTCGAAGTTGCTTGATTATGGGGCAAATGTTCCAAAATTAAATTGAATTTTGGTGTAAAAATGCTCATTTGGGTTACAAACAATGTTCATGGATGCTGTTGGTTATGCCATGAAACTGGCCAAAGCCTAATTTATGAAATGTAACATGATAAAATAGGATTGTAACATGATGTAAATGAAATAAATACACCTTTTTTAAAAGTCAATATTGTAACTTGATAAAATAATTTGACAGTCGAACATATCCAGTTTCTTTCCTTTGTACTGTATTCAATTGTATGGTGCAATTAGTTTTTTTAATATAAATCATTAATTTTAACTAGGGTCTCTTATACATTTAAATTATATTTAAATTTAAAATTAATTTTATGCTATTTTATTGAGATAAAGAAATTAAAAGAACCATCGATGGTATTCCTGTACCCATCGATGATATTCCTGTACCCATCGATGATATTCCTGTACCCATCGATGGTATACAGGCGACCAAATGGGAGGCGACCAAATGGGAGGGCGACGAAATGGGAGGCGACCAAATGGGGCTTAACCGATTTAATGAGTATTTGTAATATAATAAACATTAATAATGTGTTTAATTTAGAAATATTTGTGTAATCGTTGTTTTTTTCACTTATCAGTTTATGAAGAAAATTAAGACGAAATGGATTAAAAAAATATGAAATGCCACTCGGTGATCTCGCCAACTATCCTCGTTTTCAATTTATCTTTGCAATTGGAGTGGCTCTTAAGATAGTGCGATCAAAGTTTTTTTTTAAATAAAATTACTCTTAAACATATTTGATAGTTAGGTTGAGGTGAAAATGAGAAAAATTAATATAATTATTCTTCAGCAAGGTTTTGATTATACAGAGTCCGCCAAAAAAAATGTATACACCCTTTATAGATGTCATCTATAATTTTTTCCGTAACAGCAAAATCGAAAGCTTACATCCCGTTATTATTGCATATGCATTGAATGAGGACGATCCCGATGCAAGAAGACCACAACTGCCAACCTAGACATAGGAGATTACTTGATAAGAGTTTGCTAGGAAAATGCATAGGAGCAACTTTTAAATACTTTTGGAAAAGGAGCATACTTTTGAATGTTCGCCGTATTCAAAAGTATCTCAACGCTTATGATAATCACTTTGAACACCTGTCGTAGTTGTAGAAGTCAAAGAGGACTTGTATTCATCGCTTGATGCCTGTATGAATTTAGTGTCACAACTTTTATATAGTTTTTTTCTTTTGCTGAAATGTGTATACATTTTTTGACGGATTCTATATATAATAGAAAATATTCTATACAGCTTCAATTATGAACAGCGTCCAAATTATAAACGGGTTAAGCTTTGGATAATTTAAATATTTATCCAAACAAATCATCATAAAGGAAATTAATAAAAAAATCATCATACAGATTTTTTAAAAACTGCATTTTTCTGACGTATATAATCCAAAAAAATTGTTTTTAATCTGTCATTCTTAAGTTAACTTTCAAAGAAGTTTTTTTTATTTCTTATAGCACATTAAAATCCATGGGTTGTCAGTAAGAATATTACCAGGAATCATGATTCTTGTACAAAAATGATATCGACGACTACTGGTTAAACACTAGCAACGCTTCGCCGTCGTTACCAACGACATTATCTTGCACCAGTCTGCCCTTGCAAGATAGACTAATTATTTCCAAACAGATAGTGAATGTTAAATGTGAATACTTTCATACAGCATATTTCCAATGAAATTAAGATTCTTTTTATAAGAAAGTGAACGTTTTCTCGTTTGAAGTGTCATTTGAAAACGTAGATGAAAAAAAACAAACTAAGTGTCCGTTGAAATGAGTGCAACTCTCTAGGTTATAAGCGGCACCCTTAAATTACTAATTCCTGGATTTCTCGAAAACTATTAGTTTGTGAACCTGATATATACAGGTAACCCTCCTATAACATGGTAGATAAGTTCCTAGAAAATGCCGTGTTGTGTGAACCGTGTTATACGAGACCCAGAGCCACTACAAAAAAGAGGGTTAGGTTCCGAAAACTTTTAATATTTGTAATAAATATATATACAAGCAACTTCATTTTTATTAAAATATTAACATGTGACATTCATGTCATATTTAAATTTCATTAGCCGAATAGAAGAAATAATTGAATGTTATGAAGAAACATTTTGCAAATTTATGCTTACAGGTTATTTGACCCCCCCCCCAAAAAAAAAAAAAAAAATTATTAAAACAACAAAGTTTCTGCCGTCCTACAGACTTCAAAAATCTACTAGAACATCAATATGTATGGATAAAAAAACGAAATTGAAATTATTTTTATTTTAATAACCTTTAAAAAATAAAAAAAAATCGTGCTCTTTTTTTTTTGTACTACATTAATCCACTTTGCAATTCCTTGTCATTATACGCTAATAATTTTTTTTTTTGGTTTTTAAATATGTAATCTGGTTTGGACATTCGCATTTATTTTTTTTGCTTTTTTTATCGTTATAAATTCACTTATTTTAAATTCTTAAACATTTCAATATTTTCATTCATTTAAAATTAGTAAATCATTTACTAATCTTCTTTTCATAAATAATTCTTTTGGAAAAATACTTTTAAAATATGTTACCTTTTCTTCGTCTTTTTAAGTGTCTTATTTTATTTAAAAGTAATTGTGGTATTTTATCCTAAACTTTTGTTTATAATTTAAAATGATTTCTACTTTTATTATATGCTTATTTAATGAACTCAACTTTAATAAACTCTTAGAACATTTAATATGTTAGAATTGATTCTTTCGGAAATATTAGTTGTCGGAGTATTTCATACCACATACATATGCAGGGTGTTTCTAAAGGGTAGTTACCAAACGTTGCACATAATTAGGAGCACCAAAACAAACAGTTTTTACCATAACATGAGGGGTCAAAACCGTACCATTGTCCAGCTATGGCGGAGAGAAGTGATCACACAGGAAATTATGATAATGAATGCACATGATAAAAAGTTGTGCATGCATTAAAAATCCTGATAACAGGGATATTCACCCAACATAATTGCAATCATTAACAATTGCAATTACACTCGTCTATCGCAACTTGTCACTACTATTGAAGAGCTGGTTCGCCGTATTGCGGTCACCAGCGAAGAAGTCCATGAAATGCCAGGACTGTTTGGCAACATACGAGGGTCAATGTTGCGACGATGCAGCGCATGTATCGAAATGGAAGGTGGAAACTTTGAGCAGCTTTATTAAGCATTGTTTTCACGTGTCAATAAACTAATTGATATTACGTTGTGTTTTTTCATTTGCATGTTATATCACTTCTCTCCCCCATAGCCGGAAATTGCTAGGATTCCGACCCTCCATGCTATGGTAAAAACTGATTGTTTTGATGTCCCCTAAATGGGTGTAATATTTGGTAATTACCTTTAAAACACCCTGTGTACATACTTACATATACAGGGTGTCCCAAATTGATGTATACACTCTTTGAAACGTTATAACTCAGCAACGAAATGAGATAGAACTATAAGGTTTGTTGTATTTTATTCCTTAAACTTCCGTACATGTTCAAAATGTCCACCTTCTGCCATAGTATACTCCCAACACCGACGTTGAACAGCGACATACCGACTGGATTGTAGCTAATGGAATATCATTGATGGAATCTTCAATCTGATCTCTTAATTCCGTCAGTGTTTGTGAGTTTGTGGCATACACCGTGTTCTTTAAAGTTCCCCAAAGGTAGAAGTCGAGAGGAGTTAAATCGGGAGATCAAGGTGGAAACTCCGTAGCACCATAACTTCTTTAGACTATGGTAGCACTTCACCTTTCAACACATCTTTCACCGTTCTTTCGGCTTCCGGCTTGTTCTCGGAGTTTTGTTATTGTTACCCTTGTTGGCGGTGGTGTACCTAATTCAACCCTCCAGTGTCGTTGAACCTCAACATTCTCCATTTTCCAATAATACTTCATTATCCACTTAACGTTCATCGAATAAAAGTCTCACCGCCATTTTGGTTTATAAGCAAATGAACAAATTGACCGTATTGTCATGCTCTTCCAGCGACGTCTTGATCACACACAACAAACCTTATATTTCTATCTCATTTCTTTGCTGAGCTGTAACTTTTCAAAGAGTGTATACGAGGGGAGATCAAAAAGTAAGTTGCACTTCCACGGTATGGCCATTTATTACATCACCTATACAAAAGCAACACGGCTATAGCAGCATACAATGTAGGTTCACTTTTCCACATAGTCCCCAAGAGACCCTAAACATTTATCCGAACGATCAACCAACTTTTCGATTCCGGATGCATAGAAATCTCCTCCAGCGTTTTGTGACCACACGGTGATAGCCGCTTTCACCTCCTCATCGTTTCGAAATCGTTGTCCACCGAGTTCCGTTTTGAGCTTACCGAAAAGATGAAAGTCGCATGGCGCTAAGTTGGGACTGTATGGAGGATGTTGCCAAACCTCCCACTTGAATCGCTGCAGCAGTTCGCACGTTTGGCGGGCCTTGTGAGGTGTTGCGTTATCGTGCAACAAAATCACACCGGCGCTCAATTTCCATATACAGCAGTGATTTCACGATGAATGTCCGTGCAATTCACCCGTTTGGCCCATAGAAATCTGATTGCTGCTCGGACCTCAAGTTTGGAGTGGACATCCAGTTGACGCGCCATTGCTTTTAGCTCGCTAGTCACACAAAACACGACGGGAAACCACAGCAACCGTCCTATCCGACGTCTGCGCAGTTAATGTCCCTTTCTCTGCTTTGCCCAAGATTGCGACACATAGCGCGCTCCTGCGGCGAGTTAGTGCAACTTACTTTTTGATCTCCCCTCGTACATCAATTTGGGACACTCTGTAAACATAAATACATACGTTAAATAGTAAATACAGTGTTATTCGAGGTTATTCGCAGAGTTCGATCGCGTTAGAGCGAAACCGTATTGTAGGTGGCCGTATTATACGAATTTCCACGAATTTCTGTGTTGTAGGATACCGTACTGTAGGAAGGTTACAGGGTTATCAAACAGTATAGAATAGGGGTTAAGAGTGGGGTTCTTTTAAGTTCTTAATCTCAATAAGAGGCCAATTTAATTTACCCCTTATTCTAATAAGTTATTAAATTATGACAAGAATCCAATCCCAGAATCTATTTTGAGTTTTTGAATCTTAGGTTATTTTTTTTATTTTTACAGTTCCATTTTCTAGAATTACCTCTTGTCTTGTAGTTTTCCTGTTACATTTCCTATGCAAATTCTCGTGTTCTTTTCACGCCATGTCTGATGGGTTTCTTCTGTTAAGGAGCTCCACCAATGAGTATAATTCTAGCCATTTACCCCTATCCCCCCCATCTTATCCATCTACACATGCTTTTGGTAAATAAGCTACATTCCGAATTTCAATTTTGTACGTCAAAAAATGTAAAAAATATGAAGGGGACAGACAGGCATTGGAAAACCAATAAGTAGCTCCATTCTTCCGCTACTTAATAATCTTGTAAATAAGTTAGTTAGAAATAAATTAGAGGAGATGTAATGAGAATTATGTCAAATGCACTCCATAATGTTTTTTCTTCATATAAAGTGTTGGCCAAAAAGATAAGACACATAAGTATTTAAACTTAACTCAGAAAATGTTTAATATTTTTCAATTCCTTATTACATACTTATTGATGATTAGACTTATTGATAGAAAGTTTGTGCTTTTATAATAAACGTATCACACATAACCCAAGAAGAATATCTGTGATGCATTTATTACAAAAACACAAACTCTCTATTGTTAACCTAATATAAGCTACGAAAAAGGCCATCTATCTTTTATAATTATGTGTAAATGACTTTACATTTCTTAAAATACAACGCATATTCGTAATGGCTGCATTCGTATGTAATTCTTTATGGTTCCTTATGGATAGTACCAGTGCTGTCAAAGAAAGTGATGAGCATTATTTTTGTCTTGACATTTGAACCCGTTATTTGTTTTCGCGGGGATGTTGGTGACCGCCATTCCATGCTCTGTCGTTTTGTTTCGGGGCCATATTGATAGCATCAAGTTTCGGACCTGAAAGTATTGGATTTTTTTTTTGTGATTTATAATCATTGAACTTTCAACTTTATTTTAGTCTAAACAGAACATCATGATATTGAGCAATTTTTATTATATTAATTATTTCTTTCACGCATCTCAGTTTGGTAATCTGTTGTTGCAATTCGCACTCTGCTCTCGATGTCTTGAAGCAAAACTTGGCCATTCATCACTTTGTGTGATCTAGCAGTCGCCGTTTCTTCTGTTGACACGCTTGCCTCATCGAGGGCCGCCTGGCCCTCAAGTTAGCATATCTCAGCAGTTAAAATTAAGAATCATTCTGTAAAAGGCGCTTTAGACCGAGAAATTTAGTGCCTAAACAGGAAAACCACTGAAAAAAATGTTTTTAATTTTATTTTGATGACATTATAAAATTTTGTTTAAGCTTTTTTTTTTAGTAAGGTAGAGGTCTTCTTGTATAGGAAAAATTTAAAAATTTTGAAAATCTCCATTTTAAAAATTATATAGCTAAAGGTAATAAATAAAATTTATATTTTTTTCTAAAACAGGCTACTTGTAAGAGCAATTTGTTTGCCGATTTTAATTTGATGTTTTTCATATTCTTTTACAGAATAAAGATCCATCGAAGGAGACCAAATAGGAAAGAAGTTTATGCAGCAACGTAAAATAACGTACTAAAGGATTATCTAGTCTTCTTTTACCAAAGTTTATTTATTGAGGAGTTGTGATATTAAAATCTTAGCCCAAAATTTATTGCACTTATTTTTTTTTAATTATGGATATTTATATATAGGAATAATTTATTTTAATGTAAACGCGATGAAATAAAAACTATTTTTAAAGCTTATTGAAGTTCTTGTCCGGTCTTGATTAATATAAAGCAAGCTTGTAATACAGAAAACTGATGCTTTTTATAAATGAGAGAGATTTTAATTGTTTCTAAACTTTAATTATCACGTGATTGTGGTACTTCGATGGTCAAAGCGAGTTTGTAATCTGTTTAATCCTTGGAAAGGGTTAATTATTATAAATGCACATAATCATGGACGCTTTTCTTTTCTAAAGCAGAGGAGGTTGGAGTCTTTCCTTTCTTGACTCTTAATGTTATTATTTTTTTTAATTTTTATTTTTGAAAAACTTCTTAACCTCTTTCGACCGTTATTTAATTACGAAGTGGAAGGCGTCTCTTGAGGATTTTCTTCGGTTTTTCCTTGATGGGTGGAAACTAGTCCTAGAGCTAGACGCCGTTTGGGGACGCTCGAAACGCCAAGAATACACAGGAAGTGAACGATTTTCAATGTTGGCGAAGGGAGGTGGAGAAGGTGAACCTCCTCAGGCCGGCTTCTTACTCTTATTAATAAATGTGGGAAGTCGTCCAATTAAGGTTTGCCGAGGACTATGTCAAGCGTGGCGATGGGAAGACGAAGAAGAAGAAGCCGAAGGAGGTGGGGTGAGGGAGGAGGGAGTACTTGAAAAAGGAGGGGGCTCTATTCTCCAGCTCCACCTGAGATTTCTTCGTCTTCAAGGACAACTCAAGTTAGGGTGACGTATCAGACAACCCACCGGGTCCGTTTTGAAAAGCACTGATTTGAGCGGACATAAACTTTTTTCCGAACCGTTGGAGACAGAAGGGTTCAGCCTCTTAAGATCCTATGCGATCGTGCCGGTTTGTGACACACACACACAAACACACACACACACACACACACACACACACACACACACACACACATACACACACATACAGAGAGTGAGAGAGAACTAAATGTTTTGTTTTTTATATTTTGCAGACTCATTAGCACGTGTGATTATTTTTTCCAGTAAATTTTTGAAATTTTATTTTTTCTAAAATTAGACAATTAGCTAATGTTATATAATAGGTTATTTATTCTCTGATATAAGTTTTATTATTATAATCTGACTAAAAAAAAGACTATGAATTTCTAATTTTTAACAGAAAATCTCAATTGTGAAAGCCACTTTGTAGCCGATTTAATATCTCCTGATAGCTATTAAAATGTCAGATATTTGATTTGGGGGGGGGGGGGCATTTTTATAACGTAATATTAAACTAAATCATCTAATAAAATATCGAGGCAGAAAAAATATTTTAATATTTTGTTAATATAATCTAAGGTGCATACTTTAGAAAAATCGCCATTCAATTTTTATATTCTTAAAAATATAACTCCAATTTAAAGCGATTAAAAAAATTTGGACATTTCTTCTGAATTTTTTGACAGTTCTTTTTTAATATTTTTTTGAGAAATATTGATAAGAGATGAAATTTTATATTATTACTGAGTATTATCTGGTTAATCATCAATAAAATTCTAACTGACGAATCTTGATTAGCTGCTGAGATATGAACCCTGAAAGCAATAGTGTTCATTGAATCACTTATTTTTGTTGCTTTTGAATATTTTACTCTTCATTTTCACTCCTTTTTGACATTGCTTTCGTACTTTTTCACAAACATTTAGTACGATTTCACAAACATTTAATTCATATTTATAAAAAACGGTCTAAATTTACAAAACAATTATAGGCAATGCTTAATTTTTTTGTGTATTTACATAAGTAAACAAATATTGAAGCAGATTTTACATTAGGACGATGTCTATCGCTAGATCCATTAGCCAATCAGAAGTGCCTACACGAAACATTTACGGCTGCATTTTGTGTAAGCGCTTCTGATTGGTTAATAGATGCAGCCATAAATAAAGCTAAAAAAAAAAAAAAGCTGCTTCAATATTTGCTTACATATCTTTCCCGTATCTTTTCACTTTTCTACTTCAATTATCAGTCGTTTGTGTTTTCATCGAGATTTAATACATATTAAATCTAATCAGTTAGTATTAGCATAGTATTAAATCTACTTCTCCTCTAATACTATGGTATTCTCGGAGGAAGGAAGAAATCTAATTTCTTCCTTCCTCCGAGATGGTATTAGATCTCAGTGGCTGCTTCACATCTTCATGGCAATCGCCATTCGTGATTACGTCATAACTTACTGTGCAAAGCCATGTATCTAGGCATAGTATCTAGATCTTTTCTATTACCTGTACTATGGTCTAGGTAACTTACTGTGCGACGCAGACGCGAGTTCTCGACGCATTCGAGACCTCGGATTCTCTCATATTACACGGAAAATCCTCTGGGTGAGGTCTAAAACCCTCACCGGTGAGAAAAATTAGCGAGAATTTCTCACTGAACTAACCGTCCTTTTCTCTGTTATGACCAGAGACAAGGTTGCTTTCTATTCTGGTTAGGACTAATTTCTTTCCGGTTTGGCATAGAAGCACAAATTGCAGTTTTCGACCGCGTTAAAATGACGTCATAGTTTTCTCACCGGGATTTATGACCGACCAATCGCTAACTCTTCTCACCGGTTACATTTTCTGACCTCAACCTCTGATTCACGAGTGAATGATTATCTATAATTGATCATTGTCTGTAATTGTTCTGTAAATTTAGACCGTTTATTATAAATATGAATTAAATGTGAAATCATACTAAATGTTTGTGAAAAAGTACGAATATAAATCGACACCCAGTTTTTCTGTCGTTGGACGGAGTATATATTTAGCTTTGATAACAATTTGTAACACTCTGACTGCCAATGCCTTCCATAAGATTCTTAAACGGGTGTTTTTGAACTCGGTCCACAAACTTCATAGGGTGATAAGTGAATAATATACTGAACATTTTTAACCAAAGAATGAATGGTAATTTTCAAACTTCGAGGACCGAGATTCCTCTCTGCTTTTCAAATACCAACGACCGAGATTCCTCTTTTATCGGTGGTTTTCTGTGGAAAACTGTGAACTTTGGCAAAAAGTGTTCACGAAAGTGGAAATCTGCACATTTCGGTGGTTTTCGATGGAAGACAGCGATCTTCCAAAGTTCATCTTTAAATTGCTACAAGGAAAAATGTTGGAAATACTCATCCATTACCAGTTCAATTATGCATGCAAATTTAAAAAAAAAGGAATTACTAGACCTTTTTGGAGAAACAATTGCCAGAACTGTTGGAACATGTTCCAATTGCCATTCGCAATCGGATCTGGTTTCAACATGATGGAGCCTCTGCACATTTCAGCATTGTGAGTAATTATCTCAATACAATTTTTGGGGCCCAGTGGATTGGCAGAGGCGGACCTGTTGCTTCGCCACCTAGATCTTCTGATTCGTCAGGATTACTTTTTCTGGGGATACATGAAGATTCAAGTTTATGAGACTCCTATAACTCAGATGAGGACTTCGTTGCCAGAATTGCAGTTGGAGCTGGGAATGTACGTGACATGCCAGGCGATTTGAAACTGTTCGCCAAACAATGTAAGGCATAAGTTACTGTTCGTGGTAGCTCCTTTGAACAGTTACTATAATCTGTTGTCAATAAAATTGTTAATTTAGGGTAACTTTTTTCCCTGTAGCGATTTAATGGTGAACTATGGATCATCCATTCTTTGGTAAAAAAAAAAAAATGTTCAGTACGTTATCACCTATCACTCTGTAAAATTTGTGTACAGTTCAAAAATACCCTGTATAATATCGAGACCATACCATTGCATATATAATATATTTTAAATCGATTTCAGCGTTATTTAATGCCATCTGAATGGCTTCATAACCAGTTAACTTTATTCTTATACAGCTTCCGAGAGATATTCAACAATCGGAGTTAGTTCTGGAGATTAATCAAACAATATTCTACATGTTTAATATTATAGTTTGAGGCGTTGTCTTATTGAAAATTAAACTTGTTCTCACGTATATTTATCAATTTCTGGTTGCGAACGTATGGATCCTGAATTCGAATCGTCTAATCTTCTTCAATCATCTCTCATGCAAAGTTCATACAAATTCGTAACTCCAGTTTGTATAAAGTTTTCTTAACAAGTTCTTTATTCTAATCCATTCATTCTTCTACCCCCAAAGCCTCTCATTAGATCCAATGCTCTTAATCTTGGTTTCAGTGGAAAGAAATTACTGTTTACCATTGATCTTATAGTCCGATATTTATATTGATGAGCGTCTTTCCGCTCTCGACACCAGCGAGTCGCGGGTTCGAATCCCGCCGAGGGCATTCATAATCGTTCTTTCATCATCATTGGGGATAGTACAATAGACCTGAGGTCGCAGTGCTTGGTTCTTTGACAACCACCCCTTTAAAATTCATTATTCATTATATTAATGAGCAAACTCCCCAATATTTTTCTGGTTACCTGAGAAAAGTTTCAAACCTCTCTCATTAATCGCATTCCTTTACGATTTGAGCAGATACGGAAATAACGTTTTCCGAGATATATTTTCCCTCGTAAGGTACGTATTTTCAACCCTTCCAGACGAAACTCTTTTTCTTGAGAATCCTTTTTTTCTTGTTTGAAATGATTTTAATTTTTCCAATTTTTGGGCTAGGAGCAATTTCTTTGATTTCATGTCTAATTCTTAGCGCTTTTAATGTTGCTTTCACCATTTAGGATTTGGGTAATAACATCCTTGCCGAAGTCTTGGAATCTTGATGTGATATAGAATTTCTTTTAATCGGTTTACTTGCGTTTGAGGAGGAAGAATTAAAGATAAAGGAGAAAAACGGTCAATAAAAATCGTTTGTTGAAGGAAACTCAAAGATATTGATCTGCTCTTATGCTTACACTTAAAACTTTCAGAATATTCATAGTGATGTCATCAATTTTAGTTTCTACATATTATATGTTCAAAATTCCATCTCACATAAATATTACTCATATGTTAATTATTTTTTTTAAACTCCAAAACATTTGATCACATTTTTGAGCCACTGCAAAATTTGTGAATTTCAAAAACTTTCAAAAAAAAATACAAAACAAACAAAAAAAAGCTCTCATAAATAATTAATAAATGATTTATATTTATGATTAGAAACAATTTGCCAGATATTTCTGAATTATAAAGGCTATTTGAATGTATTTGGTTCTATCTCAGATTTGATCTCAAAATAAACAGTATTCTATCTTTAGAATTTCGTATGCAGAACATGCAGTTATTCGGCTATTTTTATATTTCATCAGAGTTATCTTGTCATCTTTCACATTATAATTTTTTTTATCAGAAGTTTAATTAAAAATTACTTTACATATTGTATAATGATAAATATTTAATCTTTAAATTTTTTTATCTGTAGGATTAGACTAGACATCTTAATACTGTATTTGATACAAATACGAAATAATATAATGAAACTCAATCAGAACGCAGGAAACATTTATGAAAGCAATATATAATGACAAATTATAAGAATGTGTTAATTTCAAACCTTAAAATGTAATTTGATTTACAGATATTATTTAATAAACAGATGTTAATTATTGATTTAAAATTGTAACAAGCTTGCTTGATCATTAGCTGAATTTCCTTGAATTAAGATGATTTTTTTTATGTTTCTACTTCATGTAAACGACAAGCCAATTATTCTAAGTAATTTTCAGATTAAAGAACAGTTCTGATTGGATTTAGCGTTATGCGTCACAGGGTGTAATCCGAAGCGTCTTCTGTAAATATTAGCTTGGTATTATAGATTATATGGACTGGATGACTATTCTTGGAAACCAAGATCGTTCCTTTCTCCGTCTTTTATTTGTTCATTAAGAACTAGTAAATTTCAGATTTAACGCAGACTCTATAGCAGGTGCTCTAACACAGGACAGGATGCCAAAATATTTTTAGAAGTTGAATTTCTGTGGGATCTGCAGCTGTACAAAATTAGATCAATGCTCTGCGATTTAGATATTTTTTTTAACTGAGATCTGAGTACTTCGATTTTTCTCTTGAAACCTTTACGACAGGTTATAAAATAAATCATAGTCTATTTAAATCACTCGAATTCTTTTAGAACAGCAATATCAGTTTCGTGTCTTTATTACTTTCGGGAAAATCTATCAAAAGAAAAATATTTTTAATGCAGAATTTGGTAACTACGTATCGACTGGTGATATAGAAAGGAAGTCTGTTTCTCCAAACCCCTTTAAATAAACTTTTTTTATTTTTATCCTTTGTTCAGAGGTTTGATAATGATTTTCCTATTGATAATTACAATATTCATTGAAAAAGAACACTTAACTACTTATATAGAAGAGTCAGCTCGTTTATAATAGAATTTGAAGACTGCCACAGAAGGAAAAAGCCAAGGAATTGAATAAACAAGGAAAAAAAAGAAGAAAAAGTGAAGTGGTTTCGCTTGCCATGTTGTATTATAAGTTGGGGTGGGGTGGAAAGGGAGAGAGTTTTTGAAGCCAGTATCACTGGAGCATAACATGGAAAATGTTCTTTAGCCTAGCTTTTCGTCAAGGTGACATTCGTCAAAAAAAGCCCTTCCTTTTATGAGAATATTTTATTACTTGACTCATTTGGGCCGACTTACAAAGGAGGAAAACAGAATTAAAAAATTTACGTCACGCAATTCACACACTGACAAACTTAAGTTTCGGATTTTGCAAATTTTGCTCCTTGCAGGAAAAGGTTAAGAAATAGCTTTCGAATATATGATTACAATTTAACAGCTGAGTTCATAAACAAAGAAGCCGTTTTGCTGTTGAAAAAAGTTTACCTTATCAGCCAAAGTGTTGTCAGCATTAAAAAAAAAAAAAAACATTGACAGTTTCCTGTTGATTTTTATTGGGTTGTTTTGTTGAATTTCCTTTTGTTTCTTGCTTACATTGCAGCTTGGCCACGCAGAAGCAAAAACATTATTAAAGCAGCCATAAAGTAGCCAAAATCAATACGAGGATCTGCTTTCATAAGAAAAGTCGTGTTTGAGTGCAACTTGTTTATTTTTATTTTCCCTTTGGGTTTGTTGATTCAGTAAACCATTTTCGAAATAGAGAGAGCCAATGAGTTTTCCTTATTCCTTAACTTTAAGAAAGATTTCATTTTCGTAACCCATGCGGGGAAGAAGAATTATCGCAGCGAAGAGCTTATAAGTTTATTTTTCTGCTATTAAATTACGCGTAGTTGCTACCAAATTCAAATCAAGAGAGTGAGTAATTCATCCTATACTGGACATTATAAAATAAATTTAAATGATTTGAATTTTTTGATGCATAATTGTTTTATATAAAGAAATTTTGAACGCATTTGTTCACTAATTTATTTTATAGTTTCATTAGCTATTTGTCACATGAAACACTTCCTGTAGCAGTTGTCAACTCATGATGTAACCAAAACGCATCTTAATAAACGTTTTATCTTGATATGGAGCAAAAAATGTTGCAAAAATTTGGTATGGTTTTATTCATTTCGAAGTTCTTTCTCAGCTTGCTTTTTGTGCTTTTTGTCCAAAGCAATTACTCGAGATAGGATTCCAATGCGTGTCAAGATAAGGCGATGAAATTCAGTTCCAAAGAAAAAAAAACAAGACAAATTCTTCCAAAATGTTTCATAGTCTATTGATATGTTCGTCTTGTGTGAAAAGAGATATATAAGAATTATTGTGAACGGTATTTTAGATGGGTAAAGAGTTGCCTGTTTATTTATGTAAGGGATTATTTATTTATTTTGGAAGCATATTTGAGAGAGAAGAGTAATTGCTGTGATAGCTACTCTGGGAAAGTAAAAGATGTATGAATTGGTGATGATGCTGTTCGTTATATACAGGAAGTACTCATTAACGAGAGAGCTGGTTCTCGCAGTGATTCTGGTTGTGGGTTCGAATCTAGCTAAGGGCATTGATGTTTGTGTTTGTCCCAGAGCTTGTGTCCCAGATTGATAGGGCGCCAATGATGGGGCACTTGGCTCTAGATGTTGACGCGCCCAAAATTTAACAAACATTTAATCAACCATTTCAAACATTAATAGCACAAAAACTATAAACACGACAACATGGAAGCAAATGCTTTTTTAAAATTCGAATCAACAACTTAAAAAAAAGCTTTTCAGACACTTCAGTACATTTCAATTTGTGCATCAATCGTCGCGCGAAAAATTTCAAGACTAAATTCGATTTTTTGCAATTTTCTTGCAAATGTGCAACATCAACTGTTGCTGTTACGTCACTGCTTTGCATTTTAAGGTCGTTAATGTATCATTTTGCATATCGCTACTGTTTCATATCGAGTTTTCTCGGTTGATTTCCTAGGGTTGCGCTGAAATGCTTCGCACACGCGAACTCAGTTTCTTCGCTAAAAAGTCTCTAAAAACTTTTTCTGCCATATAAGGATTCTGTTTCTGACCAGAGGAACTCTCTGATATTCTACCCTTATAAGTCTATACGTTTATTTATTACGGTAATATGCATCTACCGAATCATGGGCATAGCGAAGGGTCAAGCCCCTCCCCCCCCCCCCATTTTTACCTAAATGCAGTCAACTTGCACACAAATACTCCATTTTTGATAGAAATAGGATGTACATGGCGGAATTGTACAAAATTGTTTGGTTTTGCAGTACATAAAAATAGACTAAAAATTCTAAAAGATTTATTTCAATTTTGACATTTTAGACTCTCATTTTGGTACAATTTATATCCGTTTTTCAACCGAGAATCAAACTTAGTAATAATTTTTTATGAACAAAGAGTTTCAAAAAAATAACTTACATAATGAATATTAAACAAATATATTCGTTAACTGAATTTTTTCCTCATTGAAAAGGTCTCTTAAGAATTTTTGTTTTAATATTTATATTTCGTAAAAACAGCATACAAACTCTTTACTGGCTTTTTTTTTTATCTTTCTGCTTAACGCTCTCCTTTAACGCAATGTAATTTCATTTTACTTGTGCAACGAAGTTTAAACCCAAGACTTTTGGCATTGACTTGATATAGAAATTTCATTTGTATGTCTGCATGAAATTCGTTGGAAGGAAGAGAATCGTGACCGCTTGGTTCGTTGATGGAACTCGGGTTGTCGGTCACGGACGAAGGACAATAACGAATGCCGTCGTTCCAGCGGCTGCCTCCGCCTTCCGACCCACAGACCGATAGACCAACCGACCGACCTAGCGAGGAAGGAGGCAGCAGCGTTTCACAAGCCATCGCCGTAACGGCCGATGGAGAGAAAAAGGAGGAAGAGAATCCGGAGAATGAAAAGGAGAAGGAAAAAGGGAGAGGAGAAAGGGGATAAAAAATAAAGACGCACCGAAGTGGGGAGGAGGCGTCGTCGTTTGAAAAGAGGATTTAAAGAACCGCCACGCATCACGCACTGCCAGCGCACTTAATTCACGCAGCCGAGATTTCAATGGGACCCTCCGGTCTCGATCCGTATGGTTCCCTTTTGAAATAATGGCGACGACGCTGATGATGATGATGATTGTGGCTATGGTCTAGTGACGTCTACTGTCTAAACACCTGAAATGTAAATAGCTCGTTAAGGATGTAATTGCTTTTGCCAAGAGAATTTCTGGCGTTTCAAATCATTAACTTCGGAATATTTATATGTAAATGGTAGCTAGATAAATCTGTTTGGTGCGAAGTCATTAAAGATTTTATTTCTCCCTTTGGAAATTCCCCACAGATTTAGTAAGTCGTTTGCTAATTGCTAAGAAGCTATCGTAAAATTTTATATTCGTGTTTAAATACGCTTTTTTGTGATATTTGAAAATTAAAAATAGCATTACGAGAAGAAGAAATGAAGAAATGAAACATTTGCTTTTTTATGGCTCATGGGTTCCATCTTTCCTCTAAAGGCTTTAACGTATCTTAAACTAAGTTTCATATAAAATGAATTTCAAAATGTCCGGAAAAACGGCTTTATATAAATTCTAATTACCAAGATATATTAAAATCCGAATTTTTCTAAAAATAGCTGTGTATATCATTGAAATGTAATATTTATTAGTATATATTTACATTCCCATATCTGTTGCTGATAATAATGTGATGTTATTTTATCAAAATATTATTCCTGTCATGATCGCCCGGTCTTGAAACAATTCATAGAGACTTGAGGATAGCTTTATTAACTGTATGTAGTATTAACATACATAATCACAAAGTGAAAAACATACTTCCTCGAACAATAGTCGATAATCGAGGTCGACCCAAATATTATCATCGTTTACATTCAAATGGTGAATTTTTCTGTCGAAGTTGTCGTTTCATGCTTCCACTTTGGAAATATTTTTGTCGAATTCGCATTCCTCGTTGCGTCTGCGTTCTCTTGGATACGAATGGCGTTACCATCCAAGAGAAAACAACCATAACCACGCAAAGAAATGTCTGGAACTCCTCCCTTATGACTCCTCCATGAAAAGTAATTTCTTATCTACATGTATTCCAGAGTTTTTCAAATCGTATCTAAAACTTTATCATATTTCAGAATTGTTTTTGTGAATGAATAAAGCGGAATGGCTATTTTTATTGAAATTTTAAAATTAGATAAGGGAGGAGTTTTAATAAAAATGATCCTTTTTATAATTTTTTTTTTAAAAAGTCTGCTTTTTCCAAATTATAAGAACTCTTTAAAAGAACTCTTTTATTTTTATCCTAAAAATGACTTTGGGCCTAAAAACATCAAAAATATGAAACAGCAAAACACTCTCTATTTTTTCCGCACAGATATGAACTAGAAGTATTAGAAGTAGATTTTGAATAGTATAAGCTGACAAACGGCTCAAAATTAACCCAAATATTTTTTCAAATTATACTTTCCCCCGAAATTAGAGAATATTTGATAGTTTGAGTTTTTGTAGCACTGTATTTTTTTATTTCCTTAATGACAAAGGTTGAATTTTTTTCTGTTAGCCTTGCTAATTGATAATTTAAAATAAAAAATATGAACTTGAAATTGAACATTCCACGAACAGCGACGTAAAGAATTTTTTACAAAATTTTTTTTCCATCTTCATACGTTAAAAAGCAAAGTTTTATTATTTTAACAAATTCTAGTTTTTCAGCATAATAATTTGTGAAAATTCGTGTTATATATTTTTTTAATATTTTTAGTTATTTGACTAATATGGGATTTATATTTTGTATTGTTTTATAGTTTATGTTTTGTTCAATTATTTTTGAGTATACATACTTGATTTACTTAAACGTATATCATAAGGCAACATTTTTAAATATTAACTTTAATTAAATTATAAAATTAAAAATAATTATTATAATTAATAATGTAATAAATATTTTCTCAAAAAATTATATCTGATGCTATGCTTCAGATCACTGAACAGTAAATGTTTCAAATATTCAAAAGCATGGTTGAGAAATGACTCGTATCTAAATATTGACTTCATATCTAAATATTGACACGACTGAAAGTTCAGTATACGGACTTTCTTAATTTTCCTTTACATGGATAGACTTATAAAAGATAACACCATATTCAGGCGCTGATTTCATCTATTTTTTTCCCTCTTTTATGCGTATTTTTAACTTTCATTTTTTTTTTTTTTTTTTTTTTTTTATTAAAAACTTGATTTTCTTGAATATAGTATTTCTCGAAAATGATGGAAAACAGCTCTGTCTTCTTTTGTTTCTCATCAATTTTGAGCGAATGGCATATCACATGCCATATGTTACCATTTGAAATAGTTCTACAGACCATATGACCGCTACACCCACAACTTTGAATTGGGGTAATCTGACTCAAACTTCATAGTATTGTACTGTAGATTCTTGTTTAGAGGAATGGGCATATAAAATGTCACTCCTTTGCATACCTATACAGGGTGAATACAAAAGTCTGAACCCCCCTTTTATTTTTTGAACCGAAGCAGATATGTCAATTTTGATGAATCCAATGAATAGGAAGTTGTGGGTGGCCTATCCCATGGTGCACTTTTTATCATCCCAAATATGCAAATTAGGACACATTCAAAATTTATCTCAAAAACCGTAAGGGGTAGAGAAAAAAACCCAATTGCAAAGTTGTTCAGCATAAAAAAAACAAACAAAACAAAAAAAATCATCCAAATCGGCCCAACCAACCACCCACAATCACGTGGTGAACTGTTCGTAATTTTGGAATTGTTCTGTCTTCTGTGTGCTGAAATATGCCTTTTATTTGCTTTTCCGCATGAAAGTGAATGTGAGTATGGTAATTTATGTTAATTTTTTGATTTGCTTGCTTTACATGCTGGAAATACCAACATTCAGTTTTCCTTGTGCAGTGTGACTGTTTGTAAACTACAAACAGTTCACCACGTGATTGTGGGTGATTGGTTGGTCCGATTTGGATGACTTTTTTTTTGTTTTGTTTGTTTTTTTATGCTGAACAAGTTTGCAATTGTTTTTTTTTTCTCTATCCCTTACGGATTTTGAGATAAATTTTAAATGTGTCCTAATTTGCATATTTAGGATGACGAAAAGTGCACCATGGGATAGGCCACCCACAACTTCCTATTCATTGGATTCATCAAAATTGACATATCTGCTTCGGTTCAAAAAATAAAAGGGGGGTTCAGACTTGTATTCACCCTGTATACCAAAAATACAGATGGACCTCTCTAATTTCCACCCCAGGCCAATCGAAACGAAACTTAATAGTGAAGTAGCTCATGCTCATAGTAATAAGCTATGTACCGAATTTAAACATTCTATGTCAAAAAACGTGGAAATTATGAAGAAGACAGACAGGGAGATAGACAGACGGACATGGTAAAACGCGTATACAGGGTTCAAAAGGTATAATCCAAACTTCACACACAGGAGGAGCAAATGGGGGAGCAAATGATAAGTGATAAACCATGCAAATGATGACACAACACAAACAGGTTGCAGTTCTTTGGCAAGGAACACGTGCTTTTGGAGGATGTGCCCTTGGCTATTCGCATGCAAATGTGGTTCCAACATGATGGAGCGCCCGCTCATTTTAGCCGTGATGTGCGCAATTATCTTCATGCAACATTTGGCAATCACTGGATAGGAAGAGGTGGACCTGTGGCATGGCCTCTAGGTCACCAGATCTCAATCCGCTGGATTTCTTTTTTGGAGGCCGCATGAAATCAATTGTGTACTGAACACTGGTGACAAGCATTGAAGATCTGGCAGCTCGCATCGCAGTTGTTTCAGACGACATCAGAGAAATGCCCGGAATCTTTGGCCGCATAGAGAGTCCTTGTTGCGTCGATACCACGCATGTGAGGTCATGGCTGGCTCACATTCTGAGCATCTTTTATAAAGCTTCAGTGGATTTGCAGTTCCATAATAAACGTGTATACAGTGCATACTTACTCATGTGTTTTCATGTGCACTTTGATTACTGCTCCCACCTGTTTGGATAAGGCGTTCAACACACCTCCGTTCTTCACTGTTTAATATGCAGAAAAAGAAACATGAACCGGAATCAAGGTGATCCCATTTTCATCCATCCCGGTTAAGTCTCCAGATGCCTCACTCTGAGACATCCGTGAAAACCATCGGCCTATAACGCTGAGTGGCCAATGGAAGTTGTGCGAAGAGGTGTAGAGAAACACTCTCCTTGCATTATTTCGCAGAAATTTGTTACAGTGGAAACTGCGATATCGGGCCATTGTCCATAAGGAGACATCATACTGAACACAACAGATGATGGAGAAACGGTATCTCAAAGAGAAGCTGAAGGTCAAAATCGTTCAATTTTAACTGCCTCACCCCTCTGTGCTTAAATATAAAGTACTGGTAACTACAAAAATTACTTTTTATTGGGAGGAAGAAGGTGAACACAGAAACGTTTTATCCATAATGCCTCTTTTCACCTGTTTTATATTTCTTTTCTATGTTAGGCCTGTTGCTAAAAAATGGCTAATTAATGTTAGGCCTATTGTTAAAATGGCTAATTAATGTTAGGCCCATTGTTAAAATGGCTAATCAATGTTAGGCCTATTGTTAAAATGGGTAATCAATGTTAGGCCTATTGTTAAAATAGCTAATTAATGTTAGGCCTATTATTATCAACAAATAAATTGCATGAATTTGTCTAATTTGTTATGAATTGTTAGCGACTGTTGTAATCTTATGCAATCAAAAATCAGGGGGTTTCGTATAGGAAGGCGACTGCCGATTTGAATCCGCGTCAATGGTTCAAAACCCTTTTACGTAATTTAAGCGTTCTCATTTTCTAAACGCTTAAATTGTTTAAGATAAAATTGGTAGAGACTTTACAACACAACAAAGGGAGAACAGAGTTTCCGACTAGTTTCGCCATTTATTCCCGGCTTTATCAAGGATACACACAAGAGGACATAAGCCTTTATATACAGAAATATGGTACAGAATGAGAACATGATTGGATGAAGAAATAACAAATAGTAAATAATATAAATTGTACAGTGGCGACATTGAAAGGAGAATGGTTGGATAAGGAACCAATAACAATGAAATTATAAGGATAAAGGCTTATGTCCTCTTGTGTGTATCCTTGATAAAGCCGGGAATAAATGGCGAAAATTTCCTACGACAGCAGGACTCCCCTGGTGGTTATCCCAGTCACTATGACGGCAAATGTTTACATTCGGATGTTTGTTGAACCCATTGTGCTGCCATTCATGGCTGGTATGCCAGGGGGGCTGTTTCAATAGGATAACGCTCGACCCCACACTACCGCTGCAACCCAGCGTGCCCTTCAGGGTGTCCACATCCTACCATGGCCAGCACGATCACCAGACCTGTCGCCCATCGAGAACGTCTGGGACATGGTCGGACGCCGTGTCAGGGCTCTTCCACACCCAGCAACAATTGTCGCTGATCTGACCATCCAGGTACATCAGGCATAGAATGCCATACCACAAAATGACATTCGGCATCTCTACGACCGTATACATGTAAGTGTGCAGGCCTGCATAGACCAGCGCGGCGACTACAGCGGGTACTAAAGTCCATGCTTTTCACCATAGGGGGCGCTGGTGGCGCCCCCTATAAGTTATAACCTAGAAACTTGAATCAATTGAATAAATACCTTAGCTGAATATACTGTCCAAATTTCATTCATCTAGCACAAGTCCTTCGTGGTGTTGGGATTTTTTTTTCCGCCACTGTATATACAGGGTGTTTATGAATTCCATTGCCAGACTTGGTGAGGTGGTAGGGAAGGTCAAAACTAACAACTATTCCGAATACCATTTTTCCGTCAAAGGAGTTAAAAAGGTGTAAAGAGTAAATTATTTCTAAAAGCCAGGAGAAAGACAAGTTGACTCCATCTCTTTAAATCATTTTTGACTTGATATTATTGATCAGCATATTATTTTTTACTTTATTTTTGTTATTACATACCTGTGAATTTAAACAATTTTAATTCTTTACTTTTTTCATTTAATAATTTTATGAAGCATTTAGCAGTTTTAGTTTACTGATTTCAGTTTTAACGTGTGTTTTTTTAAAATTGTAATCAGTTATATAAGATTTAATGAGTAAAATAAAATTCTATATAACCTAAGAATATTTCTTTCTTGGTTAAAGCATAACATAGGTGAATTCGCATTTTTCAGTTCTTGTTGAGTGATTCCGATGAGCACCCGCCACATTCGGTCACCATGACAGCTTAAGTAGCCCAGCCTGCACGGATACCGGCAATCAGTTGCACCAGGATTGGAAAATTGTGGGAAATAGAGTTTTTTTGTATTTTGATAAAAAATTTTCATGGTTCTAAATTCACATTTCACGTTCGTTTTTCTTCGGCTGACTTTTTTTTGCTTTCCAACAGAAAGAAAATTCCAGGATCTTTCTAAGAAATTAGGAGTTTCTAATTCTTTTCTTAGTCATAGGAAAAATAATTAGAATAGGTAATAGAAGATTTATATATAAAGGAATTTCTGTTCGTTATTTCATTAGTCAGGTCCTTATATAAAATTAAATTGATTTTGCAGTATACGTATATTAAATTCTCTGCTGGATGCTTTCTTGCAAATTAGAAAGAATTCTTAACTTTCAACTCTTCTTTAATTAAGAGGCGCTAAGATATATTTTAATGTAATCTGAAAACCGTTTTTAAGAATTACATAAAATGCCAAAGCAACATGAACCTGCTTATAAGAGAAGTAGCCAAAACTTAAATTTCATTTCCTGTGAATTGATTCTGAATTTCAAAACTCTCTTCGTTTTCTCTTGCATTCGATTCCTCCTCTGAGTCATGATTGCTGGGTTGATTTTTTTTTATTTTTATTTTACTGCAGATGATTCCCTTCTATCGGTTGTTTCGATCTACAGATCTAACGATAAACGGCTAAACTTTCAGAGGAGTTAATTTCCATTAATTCAGCGCGTGAGTCAACTTCCCTTAAAATGATTCGTACTCCCCCAAGAACCCTTCCCCTCTATACCCCCCGTCCACAACCCCATAATTTATCATTTTGCAACATCGATCGATTGCAAACCTTACGGCAAATGCAATTAAACAAAATGCAGATGCCCGAAGTGATAAAATGCATTAAAAGACCGTAAGGTTTTCTGTTTAAAAAATGTACTGAGCTATAGAAATTGAAAGATAATTATATGAGCAATTCTTGTTAAACATTTTTAAGTCTTAAATTACGATTTTTTTACTCGAATGGCAAGTTTCTTGCAAATCCTCGACACTTATCTGTTTCTCTCTTAATTTGCTTTAACGTTCATTATTTGACGATGGATGAGAGTTGACAGATGATAAAAGGAGCCTTCAGTCTAAAACTGTTACAGAAAGACGAAGGGTGAAGATGAACGGGGAAAGAGTGTCGCTGAGGATCAAGTTGATCTGTCAGTGTCACATTCGTAACCAACAGGAAACGTGAGATTTCAAGAACAGATACTGGAACCTTTCAAGATAAGACTTTTCTGACGAGCTTATTCAAGTTAATCAAATTATATTACTTTTTACTTAATTCTTGGTAAATCTAGTTAAAATATCGTAGAAAAATTACAATCCGAAGAGTAGATCAAACCTTAAAAGCTGACGGTAATTACATACATAAAAGTCCAAAGAAAACTAGCCTCAAATCTACAGGAACTTTTTTAATCATGTGCATTTGACGTGCTGAAGAAGGCAGTGTCAAATTTTTTTATTTTAGTTTGTATCAAAATATAAAACCCTTAATCAATTAGTTTGAACTTACTCAAATTTTTTGCCATTGCATTTGTCTGCTGCTAATACATAGGAAAGGGTTTGATTACAATATGATGAAAATTTCATTATTCATATACTGCAGCGGTGCTCAACCTATGACCCGCGGGTCAAATCCGACCCGTGAAACTCACTCATGTGGCCCGCCTTTATATTCTGAAAAACAGATGCAGACTTCTCATTAATAAAATGCAACAATTCGTTAACTATATAAATTTTAAATATTTGTTTTGCTTATGTTCTGGCCCGCGAAATTTATTTCAGTATGAGTGCGGCCTTCGGATAAAAAAAGGTTGGGCACTGCTGATATACTGTATAACCGAATCTTTTTTATCGTAATACAAGGACACAGCTTATTGAGTTATATCGAATTATTTCGTTTCGTTACTGATGAAAGTCAGGCCAATTTTTGCGACTCCTTTAGAATCAGATTTTTTAATTTTTATTTTCAAATAGAATGGGATATCAGCTTATCCGCCATCTTTATGTCATGTAAGTAAGCCATGAGATGACGATGCGGCTGAGGCAGACCAAGAATGGCTATAAAAGTATTTTCGATAGCATATGTTCCTTATTTAAAGTTACTTCTCTTTTTTTATGTCTTTCCCTAAACTTTAGGTTTCATACAGTGTAATGAATCGTTTCAGAGCATCGAACAGGTTTTGTTTGTTCTTAGATGTCTGCCATTTATTTAACATGTATCATTAAGAATATCTTTTATAAGAACTTCAAAATGAATTATTTAACTCTTAAAATGGTCTGATATCACTAAAAAGTAAATAAATAAAATATTTTTTTAATATTTATTGCTCTTATTGACAAGTCAATATAAATTTATCATTTCTTCATCTACGATTTTATCGGCCTCGGTGGCTCAGGGGTTGCGTGACCGCCTCTGACGCCCGAGGACGCGGGTTCGACCCCGGCCGAGGAAGACGAGGATTTTTTCAGGGGGGGAAATCCTGAGATCACGCACTTCCTTCGGAAGGGAAGTAAAGCCGTTGGTCCCGTGTAGTCGTTTGCCGGCTGCACGTTAAAGAACCCTTGCGAGGCAAAATTTGCGGCCCCTATAACGCCGTCCTGAAATGACCATGGCAGTTGAAAAGGACGTTAATACCAAACAAACCAAACCAATCATCTACGATTCCTTTATCTGTGAGGCATTAAACTTAAATCACGAACGAAGTTTGCTTTTTTAATCATTTATTTTTCCCTTAAATTCATATTTCAATATACTTCCTTGTCTCACACAATTTTGGTTTGTTTACTGTTTTCATAAATTTAAATATCTTATTGTGATTTATGCTACGGTATACTGCGTAGCCAACGAGAAAGACAGGCCTGGCGCGGAAAAGTCACCTGATCATAGTAGTCCGGCCAACAATCCAACCTTCATTGTTTCCAACAAACGAAAAAATATTGATTGTTAAAATCCAAGATGGAAACAATGAAGGTTATATTATTACTCGAACTGGTATGGTCACGTGACTTTTCCGCGCCGAGGCAACGCCTCCTATAAGAAAGCCTCCGCATTGAAACGTCATACATTATTACATCATCGTACTTCGTCCTTTGTTAACCTCATTTTTACCAATAACATGGTCTTTTAATCCTCTGGTCTGTGCACTCGCGCAAATTCCATTGTTGGAGTCAACAATTAGACAGCTGTATTTACTGAAGAGTCGATTTTTGCCCCCTCTATTGCTTGAATTTGGCTACAGCCCAAACTTAACAATGAATTTCAACGATCGTTCAACCTAACAAAACTGTCAGCTAATGTTAAGTATTTGTTGCTGAACACTTAATGCATTGTTAAGCTGAAAATACATTGTTAAGTTTGGGCTGTAGCCAAAGTCATGCAATAGAGGGGGCAAAAATCGACTCTTCAGTAAATACAAAAGTTCAATTGTTAGTCCTCAACAAAGGAATTCGCGCGAGTGCACAGACCAGAGGATTAAAAGACCATGCCAATAATAAGCTCTGAATTTGGTCGACTTATGATGATGTAATAATTTATGACGTTTCAGTGCCGAGGCTTTCTTTATAGGAGGCGTTGGCGAGGCCTGTCTTTCTCGTTGGCTACGGATATACCAACACCTCCTAGAAAGAAAGCCTCACAACTGAAACATCATATATTGTTACATCATCATAATTCGACCATTGTTGATCATATTTCTACCAATCATAAGCCCTAAATTTGGTCGACTTAAGATGATGTAACAATGCATGACTTTTCAGTTGTGAGGCTTTCGTTCAAGGAGGTGTTGGATATACTGTATATGACATTTTCTTTTTTGATTGTCTCAAAACATTGTTGCAATTGAGGCACATTTGCAATTATTAATAACCTCGAAAATGACCGTTAAAGTCGAATCAGCGCTCTAGAAACCAGATTTTATATAGTTAACTCAGATATTAATTATTAAATATTTGATATAGGTGTATATGCTTAGCAAGGTTTACTTTTTTAGGACATAAATCGAATTTAATAAAAAAGAAATAAGTAGAAAGTGAAGCTAACATTGATAGATCTTTCCCCACTTAAAAATTTAAATAATGAAATATATGATGAAAACATTTGTAAAGCAAATAAGAAGCTTTTTTAAAATAAAAATATAAGCCCTTCTTTAAAAAAAATCTTTAAAATATGCACTTTTTAAGAAATTTCTATAATTACAAATATCACATGCTAATTTTTATTATTTAAAAAGAAATTATTACAAAATTTGATAACTTGTTTTCTCTTGCATTATCAGCATCAACGACGACATTGTCAGCATTATTTGAAAAGCGTTTGACATTTTAAATATGAGTGAGAAAAAGAGACTGAAAATACAACGCGCACACACAGACTCATGTATACGAGACATTGAACGAGGTCTTGAATTAAAGGATATCCCGATTATCTTTAATACAAAACCTGATCTGATATGGTGTTGGCGAATGGGAACCGAAGGCAGGGATTCATGTGTTTTGATGTGTGTCTAAAATCCGTTAGCAAATCTCCATTTCACTTGAGATTTAACCCCGCCCTTCCGGATGGTATCCACTTACAAATTACAAATTAGAAAAGAAAAAAGAAAAGGAAAAAAAAATACAAATGAAACGGAAACAAACCGTAACTGCTGTGATAAGTTCGTATGAATGAAAATATTTTTTTTATGAGTCCCTGATATATTTTTTAAAATTTTTTATTTATAATCTGTGAATAGTAACGATGATAACTTTTGAATTTTACTATGACATTTAATAATAATTGTGCTTTTTTGCCCTTCTGTACTCATGATAATTAATTAAAGGTGATATGTCAGGTTTTTAAAAATGTTAAACTTTTAACTTATTTAGGTTGCGAAATTTATTTTGAATTCTAGACTTTAGTTAATTCCTAAGGACGGAAATTTCTGCCATTAGAAATTTTAATATTCTTTTATTTATTAGCCATACAAAATCTGTAAAATATTTTTATCTGGTAATTTCTGAGTAATAAGATTATGTCATTATTTTTTATAAAACACTTCTCGTTTCTCATGAGTTTTCTTGCAAATTTTCGCAACCATGGGAAACTCGGAAACTGGTTCTCTCACACTCCTAGATAAATGCTTTAATATCAGTTTATTATTCCCATTATCCACGGGACCATTTATAAACTCAAGAAAAACGAAACGACTTTAGGTATTGCGCTTCGGCAAAATCTTGAACAATAAACTCTTTATTTGGTGGCAGGGGAACAAAGGTTTTGTTGAGTACAACTTTTGAAAAACAGATGAAATCAGAGGGGCTTGTTTTTCGTGATTCAACAAAATACTAAAATATATGAGGAAGAATTCTTTAAGCTTTTGGAATAAAGATAACAAGAATTTCCTCCTCTCGTGTTATATATGTTACACCGAGTCAATGCGGCCTTTACGAATAGTTGTCGACTATCTCGAAAGACTGTTCTATATCAATTGTAAAATATGGCAATAAGTGTGCACGATAGTGAAAATTCGCTAAAAGTGTGCACGAGAGTCGAAAATTTGCAGAAAGAAAATCCTGCCTTGATCATTTTATGACGTTTCCTTGTGACTACCGAAAAACTCTGAAAATGTTCTGTTAAATGGTATATCGTTAGAAAGAGCTTTAAAAACTGATCATTTTATCCGCTGACACTTTATGTCTCAGTTTAATACTTTCAGAGAAATTTAGTTTAAAGCTATTTTGATTTTATATATTAACTCATTTCTTATTCTTTATGCATAATGAGATATTTAAGCTCTGATTATTCTATTTGTTTGTGCATAATGATTATTCTATTTGTTGCTCTGACAATTTTTTGTTTTATTATTTTTTAATTAAAGAGATGGGGATTAATAATAAGATGGCTTGTTCTCCGTCAAATTTTGACGGGATCCATCTAGTCAAATAATAAATTTAAAAAAATTTTTCCGATGCTTTTGGCATAATTGTCGTTGATTATTTTATATACCCACAAAAAATGAGACTTGTAACCTTTCGAGCAGTCAAAAGAAAATAGCTTCCACTTACACCCAGGGAATAGGGAGAACGGCACTCCCTATTCTCTGCTTACACCTTAAATCGCTTCCGCATCACACCATAAAGAGCGCTACATCAGCTTATCTCTTGATCACGCATATAATTATATCGATACTGTGCACCATTATTAACCAAATAGATTAGTTTATTATTAATAAAACAAAAATTCTCATCAGAACAGCCAAAATAATCTTTTTGTCAACATAGTTGAGCACGTGACATAAAACTTGCCTACCCCCGATGCTATGCAAAAACTTAATGGAATCGTTCTCGATTAGATGCTGTCCTCCACTTTCGCCCCCTCCACTTTCGCCCCTTAAATTTTTTCCCGTTCCACTTTCGCCCCCGAAGTCCACTTTCGCCCCGGCGCCAATATATTTTATCGAGGCCCTGAAGAGAGGTTAAGGCTATACTCAAGTAACTTGAATACAACATAGCCAGGGTTTCAAACTGTGATGGTACTTCAAGCAATATTCGATTTAAATAACCAATCAACGTTGATCACGCAGAAATTCTTGGAAATTTTACTACCAGTTTCTATTGCGTGATTGCTATATGCAAAACGTTCGATTTTTTTAATAGCGATACTTTATTCAATTGCGTATTTTAATTTCTAAACTTTTTCACGAATAATCACCCAATTGTTTTAAGTGGTTTTTAGTGTTACGCGATTCCCTGAAAAATTGAATCGTTTAATAATCAATTAATTTTTATGCAATTTATTTTTGCATAGTAACGATTGATCGATTATTGTGAAAAATTGAATCTATTTTAAAAAATATTAAAATTAAATCTGTTTATTGTAATTTATTTCCGTGGTTAAAAGAGTAGCAAAATAAACACATAGAAGAAGCCATTCATGAATTTTTATTTAATAACAAACAAATCAGAAATATTATAACAATGTATTGTGAAGCAGATAAAAAAAGTTAGATTGATTGATTATTTGGTATTAAACTTCAGTTTACTGTCCTTGTGGGGTGGTACTTGTTCAAAAATTTTTGAAAACCGTGGGCCTATAATAATCAGGCTAACGACTACTGTGCAAACCATGGAATTTTAAATGAATGAAACATAAATGATTTTCTAAAGCCTATTATTTCTTTTAAAGCAATTTAGATTTTAGGAAAGCTTTAATTTAAATCGTTCTTAATTAAAAGGAGAATTTCGTGGGTTAGGTTAGGTAAGTATTCTAAATAACTGAATTCTTAGTTTTCTATTTGACTTGTTAACCTCTCTGCAGGGTCTTTTTTTATGAAAGTGGGTCTTAAAAGTATTTTTGCAGGGGGCGAGTGTGGAAGGGGTGAAAGTTGAAGGGGCGATAGTGGTCGGGGCGAAAGTGGAAGGGGCCAACTTCACGGGGCCAAAGTGGAGTGAACCGACTAGATACCTGGAAAAAGTAATCTCATTGGATTGAAGTATTGTAAGGAAGCCGAACAATTTTGACTTAGGTAAAAACCTTTATGCACCCGACTGTACATCCAGGAAATGAAAAAAAGTTGTAGACAAGAGGTTGTCTTCACCATTATTATCCTACAGAATTCAGTGTAAATGTTGATTTTCTCATACAATAATACTTTAATTTTATTAAAAACAAGAAGCAAAGATTAATAAAATAGTCCGAATATTCTTAATTATAGGAGTTTCTTTTCATTCTGTAGTAAAATAACGCTCTAGGGTAATTTAAACTAAACAAACCAAGCATTACGATGCATTTAGAGAAATAAATTCCTCTCCATTTTTTTTAATCCCATAAATAATAACTTAATAAATCATGAATGGTTTAGTAATAGTATTATAGTATTACTAGTAGTACAACTATTTACCATGTTTGCTTAAAATGTGCTGCGATTGATTGTATGAATTTTAAAGGCTGTAAAAAAACTTATGATCTATTTATATAATAAAAAATTTAAAGTATTTTTATACTCGATTATATGGTTAAAATCGCGTGAAATATGCTGAAAATGCTATGCTTGCACATAGTTTATATTTTTAGATTAAAAGTACAATTACTCGTAAAACTATTGTGATATAAAACTCGGGTTATTATAAGCATTAATATATCACATTTCAAGTGAAAAAATTTATAAAATAACCTTGAACAATTATTAATTTTTATTATGTCGTAATTTGATCGCCTTAACTTAAATGCATTACAACACTCACATAAGTTTCTGTCGAATTTATATTTAATTCAGGCACATTTGGAATGTTTGTTAGGCAATTTCTGAATCTAGTATTGCTTTGCTGAATTTAAACTTACGAAAGAATTTGCGCATATTTAAATACGAAACCTAAAATATGCAATATTTTTAAAGTATATTATTTACAAAATCAAATTGATTGGTGTTATGAAATATATCACTTGGTATCATTCTTGTTTTATATATTCATTATGAAATTATTTAGAGATCATTCATTAGACCAGTGTTAATAAGAAAGAAAGTCAAAAGAAATCCTCATTCATCCATTCATTAAAAGAATTTCTTCATTTCTTAAAATTTATCATTTGCTTACATTCATATAAGCATCTTTGTTTAAAGTATTGGAAAATTATTACTGATATCTGTATAGAATCGCTCAGTAAATAATGAATTTTCCTTCCCAAGAGATTACTCATTTTTGAGTCCAAAGTCTATATTTAGTTGTTTTTTTAATCTATAGAGAAGCAACAGGTGCTTATTTACCAAAAACATTAGCCTTTATCATCTCGATTCCTAAACGTTCCCTATTGTTAACAAGACGAACTCCACCATCTATCGATAAATTAGAACATTAACTTTTTAAATCATTATGTTGATAAAATATTTGATTTTTAATTTTATCAAAAATTTAATGATCGTCTACTGTATATTTATTTATATTAAGGGCATCCACGCAGGGATATTTAGGGGATTTAAATTAAAAATAATAAAAAAGGAACAACAATTAGGATACTGTACTTTCGTCTCTATTTTCATGAAACATACCTTAATTCGAATCAAATAGATTGCATTTTCGGTGTTATTCTGGTTAGAGATCGAAAACATGTGCAGTTTTCATTAAATATTAGACTATTGGATATATGTGTATCTAATTATGGCAATTGATATTGAGTGATTAAGAAGAAAGCGCTTGGTGCTCAGTAGGGAAACCTACTCGACGAGTCAAATGCCTTTTCGTTTAAAAAATATAAATTTTTCCCTCGTTATCGAAGCTGATTTATGTCTTTTTTAGTTATTATTTTTCAATTACCAATCTTTATGTTTTAGATCTGTATACATATATGCTACTCACATAAATGCCTTTATACTCGACTGGATATTTTCTTCGAAGTGAATAACACAATGGCGTACATTGAAGTTTTGGAAGATGAAACGCTCTTAGAGAAAATTTGACTAGCCTATTATGTTAGAAAAATATGTTAGAAAAATTACAAGTTCAATGCTTTCTATGAGGCTTTAGCAACCTCTGTTGAGAATTTTGTTAATACAGCCATGTATCACAAAGATAAAATCTTCATTATCGCTTCATAGGTATTCTTAGAAATTCTTAACGAGATTTCTGAAAACATTAAAATCCTTACAAGAAGCTGGAGGGAGGTTCCTCTTTTTAAATATATATACTAATTTCATTTTTTTAAAAGCTGTGAACTCCTTCTCTCAATCGTTTCCTGCGCTGGGTGTGGAAGCTTGAATGAGAATATCCTGTGTGCCGATTTCATTGGTGGCCCGCGGGGGAGGATGACACTCTCTTCATCCTCCTCATTCAGCTTCAAAAGTTATTTAAAATCACTCGAACGATATTTACATTAGGACACATTAACCTTGAAAATTTTCCTACCCAGTAAAATTAGAATTACATAGCGTGAGGATCAATAATTAATTCCGTGTCCTGGTTGTCGCTTGATAAGCCCGCTTTTAAATGGGCTGCCAGCAAGTGTTTATCCTTTTTTCGTTTTCGAAAAAAAATATTGATATTTATATGATACGTTCTGTTATAACGTTTTTAAAAGGGTAATTGATGTATTGTATATTTCTTTACTAACAAGCCGTTTTAATATATATTCGCATTTGGTTAGTAAATATATTTATATAGGCTTAGAAATGTTCTATTGAATGCTTTAATTGAAAAGGAAATTTTGAATGCTGATTGTTGAAAGTTTCATTCTAAACTGTAACTTTCATAAAGTTATCCTGTAAAATAATATTATTTTAATAAACGTATATTTCATCCTTCAGCTTTAATTATAGCGAAATGATTTCATCATTCATTCAAATAATTGCGGTGCAGTGTAATGGAATAATCAATTATATAGTTAGCTAATAATGGTAGAGTGTAAGCTAAATTAGTTCAGTTAGATTACTGTAATTAATATATTAATTTGAGATGATAATATGGATGGTATAAACAAGGAAAATAGGGACTTCCTTTGTTGTCTTCCAAAATGCGTTATAAACTTTACCATACGTCATTTTGAAATGATTGCTTCCATTTGAGTATAGCTGAAGAATAGTTGGGTTGACAATTCAATATTCAGTAGAGATAACGGAAACGTTATTCCAATATCGTAATATGAGTCGTAAATTGAAAATGGAAATAAAGTATTGCATTCTATTAAAGGAATCATGAAGATAAAATGTGTTAACAAGTGATTTTGAGCTTCTCTTGCTTTAAAATTTATTTGAAGTTTTCTGAAGCTAAAACACGATTTTCGAGACAGGATTTAGCATCATGTGTTGTGTGGACATTACCATTCAGGACGAGTTGGCCAAAGCATTCAGGAAGTGGACGCGCCTTTAAAACTTAACTGACTAATTAACCCGACCCCCTCCCCTTAACCTTTCATCCCACGTCAAGATTTCATTTCCCGTCAAGAAAAAACCGATTGCAAAAAAATACAATAATCATTATGAATTCATAAATATACAGTCTTTAGCTGTTGCACCATAGGCAATTAATAAATTATTAAGCAGGTGTCTATAGAAGTTAAAATTTATTTTTATATAAAAAATTAATTAAAAATACCAATTAGTTAGAATTTGTTGAAACTACAAAAAACGAATACCTAATTTAATGTACACAAATTCTCAAATCCAGTATTCAATTTCCTTTTAGTATTTTCTTCAAGAACAAAATGATAATAATCGGTTTACAACATGTGCCAGAATTAATGTCCCAGGTCATTTATATTACCTTACCCCAAATTCTTGTTTTGACTTGTTATCTTTTTTTTCTTCCTTACATAGCCTATAAGATTGTGTTATTTTATTGATTTTTTTTCTTCGATAATTTCAAATCTAATCAAAATGCACGTGTGGCACATACAATTTATCATTAAAGTTTATTTACACGATTACTATTTAAAAAACGACGCTTTTATAGGATTCAAGGCACGTGTTCAAACTCGCCATGATGACTAGTTCTGTGTGTAAATAAAAGTTTAAAGAAAAAAAACATAAATAAATACAGGAACGATGATAAGAAGGTGTGTAGGAAATTCCTGGCTCATGGAGCGGATTTCCTTTTCCTTCGTCACTCATGATTGGAGGTGTTGTGAATATACAGGAAAGCGCGGGTGGGACAGGATACAGCGATAATATACAGGTAGCTGCTGAAAAATAATAAAATAAACAATAATTGATTGCATCTCATTTTAACTGTTAAAGAAACAAATTAAGAAGATAAAAATTTTATCTGACACTGATGAATTTTGAAGTCATGGCGAAGGACATCAATTTTTATAATATAAATCAATTATTTAAGGAAAGCAATATTTATAAATGAAATCAATTTTTTGAGTTTGAGTTTCTATGATGTCTTCTCCTTTTATGAATCTGACGCAAAAAATTTTCCTGCAAACAAAAGTCTCGTAATCAAGCATTACTGCGATGATAAAATTCAACATGCATAGTATCTAATACGAGTACTGTGTTTATAAGGAAAAACATATTAATTGCTTTATATTATGCTGTACGATTGAAACTGTAATTTATGAAATTTAATTTGCCATGTAGTGAAGCTGCTTAAGAGTTTAACAGAATGTTCGACGTGATCAGCTTGTGGGATATACTGTATTTTTCTACAGTGAAAACGAATTGAAAACACTAAAATAAATAAAGAACATAAAATAAAATTTTTGTTACAAGAAAATACCGGGTGATCCAAAAGTGTATTACATTTTTTTACATTGTTAACGACATTTTCAGTGTTTGCGCGTGCCTCGTGATTCTTATGAAAGCATTGAATTGCTGGAAAGCAAACACTGAAAATGTCGTTAACAATGTAAAAAATTGTAATACACTTTTGGATCACCCGGTATCAAACTATAAATAAAAGAGAACATGTGAGTTCGTCACAGAAACAGTTTTGCATTGTTGTTGCATGTTTAAGCACACGCCGAAACTAAAAAGTCACCTGACCATTGTTGTCTGAGGAATAATTTGTATTTAAATCTTTACTGCACATATATATTTCATCAATCAATCATAAACTGTAAGTAAGGAGAACATATGAGTTTTGCAACAATATGAATTGAATTTGAAACTAATTACCAACTGCGCGCGGATAAAATCTTGTAAAGCAATAAAATTACACATCACATTTTCAATATCTTACAAAGAAGAATATTTTGACCTTAAATTAGAAATTTTGGACTTTTTTGGAAAATACTTAAAAGAAATTTCAGCTCTTATATTTTATGATGAAAAATAGGAAAGAAAATTCCGCAGCCTGGATTCGAACCAGGAACCTTTGGCTCGGACCGCCAACGCGCTAACCAATTGCGCCACTGCGGCCATGAAAGCGAACGGCTATTT